>JAPKLY010000884.1:0-108585 GCA_026898435.1 Prunella vulgaris
TGGGGTAATTGAATTGTTTGTGCTTCTAATGCTAGTATGAGTTAACTTTGTGTATGAATTCTCTATTTTAATGATTGTTAGAACCTTTGGTGTATGCTATTTGACGTTTTGATCTTTAATTGAATTGGCAAGATATGAGAGTTGAGTTAATTCAATTGTGATTTAAATTGATAACTGTGCACACCAAGTGTTTGTGTTTGTGTTTCATTGACAATGAGAATTATATGAATCCAAGAACTAGTTAAGTACAGTATTAGTTGTTTAAGTAATAATTTGAACACTATATAGAGTCCAAAGACTTGATTTGTGCACTTAGCTACACTCATGCATGCTAGAAAGTACAAGTACTTTGATCATACATAATTGACATACCTCAATGTCCTCACCCCAACTTGCTCACTTGTCTAAGTGATAGATAGCATTTCATTTTCTTGAATAAGCAGATAAACACCAAGATATTGCATTTAAATTCATTTATAGTTTTCTTGCTAAACATACAAATCACTTCATATCAATTAGTGTTTCTTTGGGTTCGATATTAAACTTGGTCACTTGCCATACACAAACAATCACGTGCACTTGCGTGTTGCGATTAGAAAATAGGTAAAAAGTCCCCCCATATTAAGCTCATCTTCAAGCTGCTGAGGTTTGAATCCTAGGCGGGGTTCCAGGTCATCGTTCATAGTGGCTACTAGTTAACTCCTGCTCACCATCTTGTTCCTGGTGAGGATCTACCTCCATTAATTCTGCCTCTTCTAAAAGTGTATCTAATACATTAGGCTCTCCTACTGGGTATTCCGGGGCATCTTCGTACATTAACACTTGGGTGACGGGAGTCTTGATTTGTAGTAAGCACTACAAAGCTTTTTTCTAGTTTTTCTTGATAGTACCTGCACCTTTCGGAGTTAGAAATATAACACAATAGTATACGTGGAACAGGCTGCCTTAAATTTAGTGATAGAAGGTGAACCGAGAAATCCATTGTAGGAGAATGGCTGATCTACTATTAAGAAATCTATCAACCTAGTCACCCTCCTGTCAGGATTCTCGGTTGATAAAACTTCGACCAATAACCTTATTGTTCCTACGGGAATAGTTACAACTTCCTCAAACCCCACTTTTATGATTACAACTCTCGATGTATGACTCATAGTCGCCTAACTTATCTAGAGAATCTTTGAGGAGTATGTTGGTGTAGGTTCACATGTCCAACAACAAACTGAGGACTTTGGTGTTCATTATGTTGGTCCTGATGATCAATGATTCATTGTGGGGTGTAAGGATGCCCTCCAAATCTTGCTGGGAAAATATGAGTTTGGGTAACGACTTAGCTAGTGTGTTAGCTCCTATCCCGTGCAATTGATGTATAGTCCAAAGTTTAGCTTTTCTCTGTCTCTGTCTCTGTCTCCTATCCCGTGCACTTGATGTATAGTCCAAAGGACGTCTGAAGCGCGGAAGACCCCTTTATTCTTGTTGTATTCAACAATAACATTCAATCTCTTGAAGAGATGAAGAGTGATCTTAAAATCTAATTCAGATTTATTTCAAATTATAGCGTCAATGTTTTTTTCCATCCAAAATATATATAACATGATTTGTCGGATTTTATATATTTTTTACTTGATCATAGTATGCCACATGAATCCTTCTATAAATGCATATGTTTGGGAGGCATGTCTAAGTACAAATTTATTGAATGACTATCTCATATTAAAGTTGGAATTGAATCTCCTATATGAACAATTTAATGGAGATATTTGTGGACTGACATATATAGTATCCGGACCATTTTATTATGACCATAATAAGTCTTCATCACGATGGACTTACATGTGTTTATTATCCACTTGTCACAATATTTTTGCACAATTTATTGCAAAATTATTGAGCTTTTGTCTCAATTCTCAAATTGTCAATTCAATTCGTTCGAATAGATAATGCTAATGAAAGTGAGCTCACATTGAAGGCATTTTTATTATATGACAGTGGAAAATTATAGTAAAATATTAAGTCCATTTAAGTCCACACCTGGAATGGTCTAGCTGAATCACTAGTATGATGCATCAAAATTATCACTAGACAGCAGTTGTAAAAATTCCAACTTAGCTCCTACATGTTGGGGGCATGAAATTTTACATGTAGCTATTCTAACTTAAATCCGACTTACTATTACATGTTGGGGGCATATTATTATTACTCCCTTTTGTAACTAGTGTGTCGAAAATAATAATCATTTCCCATCTGTGAGTTTTTATAGTTGTGTAGTATATATTTCTATATTACTTTAAAAGCGTACCTCAATGGGCCACAATGGAATCTAGGTATGTACATTAATTTTGTATCTCAATCTATTTTGAAATATCTAAAGCCATTGATAGGGGATCATTTTATGGCCCGATTTGCTAACTGCATATTTAATAAAGATTATTTTCTCGGCATTAGGGGAGATTAAAAATCAAAATTTAATGAATGTCGAGAAGCTTTTCTAAAGAAAACAAAGATCTTCAAATATTTCGACTCAATCAAATTGAACTTCAAGTTCAAAAGAAAATAAACTTACAATAATTAGCAAGTAATCTGTCAAATGCATTATCAAATGCATCAGTGATCATAAAGAAGTGACCATAAATAGTTGAGGTTCCAACGAAACGAGTAAATCAGTGAATGGGGGGAATACAATAATTTAAGATTTTCTAAAAAAATATAAGGGAAATGCTCTTTCAGGTTTAGTCAGGAAGATCCTGAGGTGTTCACAAAATTGATGGCCCACAGGGGCAGCAGTGACGAATCAATATGGAACCAAATAGGCTAAGTCGGAGTAGTGCTCTCAGAAGCTCAGTAGAGATAACTATCCTACTGACCGCTCGGAAGCTAGTCAGGTGGATAGCTATCTCAGTAAGCTAGAGTATGTGAGTGAGCCCTTAAGTTTTTCTACTCATTTTAGTTCCTGAAAACCTTGATCAGTATAGCTTTAGAAACAATGATTAAGGCTGGTGCACAAGTTTAAGTATTAGGAGAATTGGCTCCTCTCCTAACAGTTTTAAAACAGATGCAAGTATGTTCAGTTTTATAATGATGACAGATATGATCCTGAACAATAAATGTAAATCAGCACAAGGGGACGTTTTTAACGTGGTTTGGAGATAACCAACTCCTACATCCACGACCTGATTTAACAGGAAGCTACCCTCTACCACTGAAGATAGGTACTTATTTTTAAAGTGCCAAGGTGCACGAGTAGCCTTCTTCCTCTCTTAGGAATCGACCCCTGGGCGTTTTACAAGTTCTAGTCCTTCTAACCAACCTTCTCACAAACTGAGGGGTTTGGTATTCTAGTTTCCAACTAAGGTGTGTTAATTCTTCTAATAAATCAGTGCTAAGGATAGGATTAAAACTCTAAGCAATATATAGATCAGATTCCTACTACAACACTGGGGAAATTTAAAACTTCAGATTGTTGCTTCAAATACGCTTTGAGTGCTTGGAATCTTGAGAATGCTTTCACTTGGAAATTTCCCATAACCTTGAATGGGTGCAAGGTGATCTGTATTTATAGGGCGATTTGAGAAAGATCCGTTGGAGGAGATCTTGTGCAAATCAACCTATTTTAGGTAGGTGCATGCTTTGGTTGTCCTTGACTGACAATATCCATACTAGGTATGGCAATTCTCTGATCCGCCGCCTGCAGCTCTGAGAAATATTAAATGCGGCGCAGTCTTCGTACATACGTGTCTCCTCCTTACTGGTCGTTTGTCCAACGGCTAGATTGTCGGCTTTGACTTTGATAAACCTCGTTCATTTATAACTCTGAGTTCCTCGCTCTTTACTCAGAATAAATGTTTGTCTTTACTTTGGAGATGCTGACATTCCCTTTGTTCCTTAGACTCCATTGCACGTGTAACCTTGCCTTGTTAGGACTTACAAGTGTCAGATAAACTGATACTAAGCCCAAGTTAGGACTTATGAACATCAGAGTGACATTCAGCCTGATCAAGGTCACACTTGCCCTTCACTGATGGAGCCCTGCCCTGAGCATGCTTAGTGTACTCAGTATGGACCTCATCAGTGGTTGTCTTCAGGATGGCTTCCACACAGCTTCAGGAGTCTTTTCAGGTTTTTCAGGTTCAGCTTCAGGTAGACCATCTTCAGGACGATCTTAACCCTCTGGGTTGGACATACTTCAGACTTCAAACTTTTGGGACGTCACCATTAGTCTTCAATCTTCAGCACGTTCCCCCTGAACTGAATACCTGTAAATAGAAAAATCTATTCTAACCTGACTATCCTGAAACTATCATCCTGATGAACTATACTTAGGCAAATTCATCAAAGTGTTTCGGGATCTAATCAAAACAGTTAAGATTGTCCCAATAATTTCCCCTTTTTTGATGATGCCAAAACCCTTAGAAAAATCCTAACCATCTAAACAAGTTACTAAAATTTCAGTATTTAGTTCAGGAACTTCTAAAATTTTAGGTTCTCAGTTCTGTAAGATGGAATTAGGAAAGGGTTAGTACAGTTCTTGATAAAGTGCAGAAAAGTAAATCAGGAGTCAACGAGATGTTGTCTCAGGAATATAAAACAGTTTCATTGATATAAATATAAGTACATGGTGCCCAGAAACTATTACAAAAGATATTCCTGACCAACTAGTCCTGACACTCTACTCTTCGTCTTTCCATCTAGCTAAGGACAAGTCGTACTTCCTTAGCACTCTCAGCTTCGCTGCATGGAACTTTGCAGGATCTTCGAGTGAACCAGACCTCCTTGCCACATTGGCAATCTCTTGTTGAATGACCAGTCGATTCAGATGGTTGTTGATTCCGAGAGTCGGGGGGAAATAAGGAATGTTCTCAGGAGTCTTGACATGAACACCTCTCTTGTCAGCATATCATTCTATCTCAGACCAAAGTTCAGGATGCATCAAGGCCATCCAGTCAGTAAAGATTTCGTTCTTGTCTTTCTCGAGCCTGAGCCAATCCCCATAGACGTAGTACTTCTCCACGAAATCCCTCTTCATGGGTATCCAATCTTGTTCAATTCGGGAGGGACAAGATTGTCCACGTACTCGTAAGGAGGTGGCCCTGACTCCTGAGCAACTAAAGCTTTCATCGGTGCTGCAGCTTTCCTTTTCCCCACGTCAGGAGCTGGCTTCTTGGGCATGTCAGTTTTCTCTTTCAGCTCTTCCATTTGCCCCTTCAGTTTCTCCAACTGACTCGCCTGGCTCCTGACTTGCTAAGCAGTCTCAATGTCAGCTGCTTTGCTCTCTTCCTCTCAAGAATGATGGGATCATTAGGGAATCTCTGCTCCTCTAGCTCTTGCATCAATTCATTAGTTGAGACCTGAACCATTCTCTTCTTCTGAACTGTGGACTTAGGATTTTTCGATGCTTTCCCTTCCACCTTTTTGGCAGCATCAGGGGACCGATCCTCGTCATCGAGCTTCTTCTGCATATCTTTTATCAGCATCCCCTGTGATGCTTGTTGATCTGCCACAACCTTAACCTCAACAGCCACCTGATCAATTTCTCTACCCTAATCATGCTTTCAGACAGATGACCCTCAAACTCCTTCCACATGGATGCTACCTCATTCTTTCGATTTGAACATTCTTCCATCAGGGTAGCGAAGCTCTTGCTCCATGCGTCTTAAGAAGCGTTCTGGCTCTCCCGCAGTCTGGTCAAAAGTGAGTCATTTTTAGTCTTGGCCACCTCCTGAGCCACTGTCCTGACTTGGGCCTCCTGCCCCTTCAGAGCCTCAGCTATAAGAGCCTTTATCTTGTCATCAAGGCCTCCCAAGGCTGAGTCTATTTTGTTGCACAGTGTCAGTAGTGAGTTCAGTTGAGCGTTGTTTCTCAATGCTCAAGAATTTGTCAAATGATTCCTTCCTAGCACTGTGAAACGCAGACGTCAGTTTCTATGTTTCTGACGCTGGCGCTCCAGCTTGCTGAGGATGTTTTGGGCCATCAGTGACAGTCCCACTGAAATGGTCCTGACTCTCCTCCTCCTTAGTTTAGCGGACACAACACTTGGACTCTCTCCATGAGCCTCAGCACTCCCAAGTCTTGGGAGTGCGTCATTGGCCGGTGCACCTCGTCCTGAGATCGCACCTTCCCCAAGTACCGAAACTATTGCTAGTTCCGTAGAAGTGTTGGGTAGAGGATTGATTGCCCTGACAACCCTGATGAATTCTTCGTCCCCAGTACTTGAGCAAATGAATGAATGTTGAACTTGTCGCATGATCACCAGCATTCTCAGCTGGATTACCTCTTCAGTATAAGGGTCCTTCAGGTCCGATAAGTGCTGGTAGACGAACCTGATGGCCTGGGATCGGGCATCCAACTCAAATGGGGTCAGCTTGGGTGGCGTCGATGTCTCCTGGTGATCAAAATCAGTCTCCTCTTCATCATTCGACACCGCCCATTTCCTTCCCTGGTTGTCTTCAATGTCTTCATCATGGAACTCCTCCTGAGCCTCCATATCCTCACCATGATGCTCCTCAGAGCCATCATCGGAACTTCCTTGCCATTCCTGGGCAACCACTCCTCCTTCATCCTCTCCAGTTGGCTCAACATGAGCCTCCTTCTCCCCATTCCCCTCCTTCAGCTCATGGACCACCTCCATGACGTGGGTCTCAGCCACTTCCTGATCAGTTCTGAAAGGGGTCTCAGACTGACCAGTGGTGACTTCACCACCTTGCTCCTCATCTTCCCTTTCTCCACCTTGTTCCCCCTGGACCTGAGGCACCTACTCCTGAAGATTCTTCTCAGCTTCCTAAGCCACCTCCGGCTCAGTTGGGGACTCAGCCACTGGTGCCACTGAGGACTCCAGAACTGATGGAGTGGCAGCATTAGACTGAGCAACAGTTACTTTCCTTTAATCGGGACGATCTGACTCTGTTTCAGACTCGTCCCTCAGCTTGGTTCTCTTTGTAGACGGGGACTTAGCAATTTTCTTTTTAACTAGCCTCACCTTCTTAGGGCCCTCCTTGGCTGGCTCCTCCTGAGCCTTGGACGAGGTATACTTCTTGCCCTTGGACACTTTCGTGATCTCCATGTCCCTGAGACTCTTGAAAGTCTCGTCAGCATTTTTGAACAGGATATGCTTGTCCTTGAAATCCACCAGGCCAGTAGAGTCCAGGTCTCCCAATGTCAGTGTCTGGAGCATTACTGACAACCTGGCGCCGAAATGGGGATTCTTGGAAAAGAATATCTGGTCCCCCTTCCTCTCCACCTTCTTGGCCTCCAGAACCATTTTCTGAAAGAAGTACTCCTCCCAGTCCACCTGGCCATTTTCAACCACCGAGGCCATAAACCTGATTTTGGGCAGGGATATTTACTCCATCCCTCCCACTGAGCCCATGATGCTCTGCACTACAACTTCGAACCTCAGCTTGTAGGTAAGCTTCAGCAACTTTTTGTTCATTTTGGAGAAGATCTCCTGGGCCTCAATAGAGGTAGGTGTCAAGGCAGGCCTGCTCCACCCCCCCCCCCCCGCCTTGTACACTGAAGGATCAGAAAGTTGCTTCCCTGAAGTGGAGTGGGGATGATTGAAGCACTTCCTGATCAGCTCTCTCACTACCACCTTCTGAGAGATGTACTCCACCACTTCCTTGCCATCCTTGATGGAACTCCTCCTGAGTGGGATTTTAGATTCCCACTCACCGTCATCATTCTGCGTCAGATTGACATAGAATGCAGTCACCAAGTGAGGGCAGGTCTTTGCTGGCTTGATGGAGACGAAGTCAAGCAGTCCAGCGTTCTTGATGGCTCCATAGATCTGCATCAGTTCTGGAATGACTGATTTGTGGGAGAAACCTACCAGCCATTCGTTGGTGATTTTGCTCTCAACTAAAGAAATTGCAACGTGAAATCTCTTAGCGTCCTTGGTGCTCATGGAGGAAATGGAAGACACCATTGATGAAGAGCTTGAGAAAGTTGTGAGTTGCAGAGAATAATAAGGAAAAGAGAGAGATTTGGATGCGTAAAATGTGCAAAGTGAACTAAACTTCCTTTTATACCCAAAATTTCAGTTTTGATGAGTGGTTCAGATTTAAAACCTTTGAGATTTAACGGTGGGGATTTATCCGTTGTTTTTGCATGTATCAAAAGTCATGCCTTTTCAGTTTCAAAGGTAAAAATTCAAATTTTTACGGAAAACCATTCCCGCCCACTTTTGCATTTAATACATGTTAGAGGATGTTTGAAATAAATACACATTATTGCATTTAATAAAAACTGAATAATAAATGAACAGCAGGGAAGTGAGTTAAAAACCCTTTGATTGATGTGGTGTCAGACAATTTCAGAAGTGATGCAAGCAAGTCATGATGAAAGAAAGTTCAAGAAAACGTACCAATCTGCCAAGTATAGAAACCTGACTGATACTTCATAAGACTGATCAGTGTTACAAGCCTTGAATTCTGAGTCTTGAAGCTAAAACCATCCTGATCCTGAACAACCTAATTCTGATGTGTGTTCCCCCTAGAAGCCATCCATCTCTCTGCAACCTGATCTAAGTTAATCATCCATCTTGACCAACTTGTTCAATTCTGAACCAGAATTCAAACTGAATCCTCTAAGTCTGGGTCAAAAAGTCCTAACTCTACTGACAACTCCACAAACATGGTTTCAGGCAAAGCCTTAGTCAGGATGTCAGCTCTCTGTTTGTCAGTAGGGATCCTCTCCATCCTTATAACCTTCTTCTCAACATGATCTCTTATAAAGTGATGTCTAATGTCTACATGCTTACACCTTGTGTGTAAGACTAGGTTTTGGGATACGACTATGGCACTGTTATTGTCACAATAAATTGGGACTTAATTAGCCTCTACTTGGTAGTCTCTCAGTTGTTGCTTCAACCAAAGAATTTGGGAGCAACAACTGCCTGCCGCCATATACTCAGCCTCAGTTGTAGACTTTGCAACACTTGTTTTTTTCTTAGAAAACCAAGAATAGCCTGTCAGTTCGAGGTTGTCATTAGAGGGATATTAAAATCCTAAATTGACTGTATCTTTCAGGTATTTCAATATCTTTTTGGCACTCTCCAGGTGACTCTTCTTCAGATCAGATTGATACTTCGCACACACTCCAACTGCATAGGTGATGTCAGGATGACTTGCAGTCAGGTACAACAACGAACCAATCAGTGTCCTATACTCAGTCTGATCTACTGAGGTCCCCTCCTTGTTAGGATCCAGCTTCTTGTTTATGTTCATGGGAATACGTGCAACTTTGCTGGTCTGAACTCCAAATTTCTGAATCAAATCCCTCGCATACCTGGACTAATTTATGAAAATTCCAGAGACAATTTGCCTAACCTGAAGACATAAGAAGAAGTTCATCTCTTCCATTATTGACATCTCAAACTTTCCCGTCATCAGCTTTAAGAATTTCTCACAAAGCCTCAGGTTCGGTGATCCAAAAATAATGTCATCAACATAAATTTTGACTAAGAGAATGTCCTCCCCTTCGGATATCCTAAATAGGGTCCTATCTATTGTTCCTTTCATGAACCCGTGGTCGATCAGGAACTGAGAGAGTATCATACCAAGCTCTAGGAGTTTGTTTCAGGCCGTTAAGAGCTTTCTTTAGGTGATACACCTTGTCACCAACTTCGAACCCAGGAGGTTGTTCCATAAAAAACTCCTCGTTCAGAATTCCATTCAGGAAAGCACTCTTCACGTCCATCTGATACACTTTGTGTTGGGAAAACCCCTGATGGTTTTCCTAAGTACAGTAGTCAGGATTGTCTAGTTCAGGATTAGTCAGGTTAGGGATTCAGTTCAGGGGGACGTGTTGAAGAGATGCAGAATATTGGAGTCGACCCAATTGCCTAAAGTCAAATATGCAATTCACCCTGAAGAGGTCAGAGTCAGTCTGAAGATTGCCTGAACTGAAGGTGAAGTCAAAAGACCTGAAGATCCGTCCTGAAGACAATCCGAAAGGTTCCACTGTCTAATGTTTCTACTAAGTACACTAAGCATGCTCAGGTCAGAACTTAGTCAGTGAAGGGCAAGGTAACCTATCAGACTTAGCTTAATGCTCATAAGATCTGACGTGGGCATTGTATCATCTACTGATACGTGTAAGTCCAAAGCAAAAGGGTAACTTATGTTATGGGGAGTTGACATTTATGTTAACACCTGAGACAAAAAGAATGTCAGTAGACTCCATTAAAGACAAACACTTATCCTGAGTAAATGACAAGAAACTCGGAGACTAAATGTACGAGGAAGAATAGAGTGTCAATCGAATAACTAGCCGTTTGTACAGAGAGCCAATCGACAGTCGACACGCTTGTACGGAGTCTGGGGAGCAATTAATGTAGCATTCAATGCGTCCCAGAGTTGCAGGTGGTGGGACAGAATTTTCCAGATTAAGCATTGGAAAAAGGTCAACTAGTACATCTAGCCTGCAACAACCCTAAAATAGGAAGATTTGGGTGGATCTCCTCCAACGGATCTATTTTAAATCTGCATATAAATACAGAGAACCTTGCACCCATTCAAGGTTACGGGAAATTTCCAAGCAAAAGCATTCTCAAAGAATCTAAGCACTCAAAGCATACGTTGAACAACACTCTAAAGTTTTAAATTTCCCTAGTGTTGTAGTAGGATTCATTCTGTACTTGCCTAGATTGATAGCACTAATCTTTAGCTTTATTTTGTATTGCTAGAGCTATCCTTAGTTGGAATCAGAATACCAAACCCCTCAGGTTGTGATGAAGGTTGGTTAGGAAGGACTGGGACTTGTAAAACCACCCAGGGGCTAAGTTCCTAAGAGAGGAAGGAAGCTATTCGTGCACCTTGGCACGTCGAAAACAAGTTCTGATCCTCAGAGGAAGAGGATCATTTCCTGTTAAATCAGGTCGTGGACGTAGGAGTGGGTTATCTCCGAACCACGTTAAAAAGCCCCTTGTGTGCTGAATTACATATTTGTTCAGGATCATATTTGTCATCATTATAAACTGAGCATTTGCATAAGCTTTTAAAAGTCAGGAGAAATCAATTCTTCTGATACTAAATCTTGTGCACCAGCCTTAACCACCTTTTCTAAGCAAAGTCAGAGAAAACGTTAGAATTAAAACGAGTAGAATTTAAGGACTCACATTCCCTATGCACTCTAGCTTACTGAGATAGTAGTCCAACTGACTCACTTCCGAGCAGTCAGTAGGTTTGTTATCGCTATTGAGCTTCCGAGCACAACACTCATACTCAGCCTATCTGACTCCTTACTGATTCGTCCCTGCTGCCCCTACGGACTGTCATCTTAGTGAGAACTATCAGGATCTTCCTGACTGAGTGTGTAAGAACATTTTCTGAGGATTTTCGGAAAATCTGACATTGGTGTATTCCCCCCCATACACTGATTTACTCGTATCGGGACCAACAAGTGGTATCAGAGCAGTGGTTAAAAGACCACTGACTTTGAGTACCAATAGTTTCTGAGGAGAAACTTTTGGTGGTAAATTGAACTGGTCTGTTTCTGAAAACGTTCATATCATGGCATCCGGTTCTAAGAGCCTTGGGGGCAATCTTCCTGAGTTCTCTGTTGCGAACTATGATTATTGGAAATTCAAAGTCCTTGCCCACCTCTACTCCACTCATGACCAGATGTTCAGGGTTATCGAGGAACATAGCAAGAGTATGGCCCGTGCATGGAAATGCCCCAGTTCCAGCTGAAGGAGATGAGCCTGTGGAGAGATTTGCGCTTACTGTTGATCAGATTAAACAAATCGGACTGGATAGTGTTGCGAAAAACAATATACTCCACTTTGTTTCTTACGAGAATTTGGTAAGGCTGATGCACCTAAAGGCAGCCAAGGAGATCTGGGAGGCCCTAAAGGTGATGAGCATGATCTAGCTATCACGAAGTTCGATGCATTAAGGATGCTGGATGGAGAATCCATCGATCAGATGGAAACTCGTTTTATCAAGATGATGAACGAGCTAGCAACCCTTGGGAAGGAGTTTCCCAAGAGAGAGGTGTCCTCGAAAATCCTCAACTGTCTCTCTGAAAGATGGGACACAGGAGTGATCTTGTTGAAGAACACTCAGGATCTTACGAACGTCGCTCACTCTCACATCTTCTCAAAGTTAAAGGCTCTAGAATTCGACCTCGATAAGAGGAAGATGAAGGGAGAGGTCAGTGAGGACGTGACTGAGACGAGGAAGCCTGAGAAGGAAAAGAGTGTGGCTCTGAAAGCTACTCCTGAGTCCCTGAAGGAGATGAATAGAGACGAGCTAGCCTTGGAGTACAACCTGATGGCCCGGAGATTCGAGAAGCTGAACTCTCGTTTTGGCAGGTATAAGAAGTTTTATGCTGACTCCAGGGATCGCAGGTATTCCAGCCCCTGGAGGTCAAGCCCTCGGAGGGAAGAGAGGAGCGGTTCTGACTCCAGGAGGGAGCGCGAAGAGCCTGAGCGCATGAGAGATGAGAAGAGCTCCAGGAGGACAGATGATGCTGAGCCCAGAAGATCCAGCTCCAAGCCTGAAAGATCATCAGGGAGCAGGAGGGACTCAGTGATGCAGATCAGTGCTACCATTGCAAGAAGGTTGGTCACTATCAGTATGACTTCCCGGAGCTCAACACTAGAGAGAGAGAAGATCGGAGTGCCAAGAGAGATCTCAGGGCATCAGATCGGAGAGTTATGATTGCTGAGGATTCCTCAGATTCCAATGGCCCAGGACGCCAATCCCCTGAGCTCTTCTCCGACGAAGAGTATGATGATCTCTGCCTGATGGCAGATAACGAGGTATATTCTTCTACCTCTTCTCCTGATCACGCACCTGAGCTTAGCTCAGACTCAGCAAGGGATCTCGACCTTCAGCTCGCTCTAGAGCAATTGATGGTTGATTTTTCAAGGTTGTAGGAGACTCATACTTACACAGTAGATGTGAATGCAAATCTGACTAGTGAGAATGATCGTCTCACTGAGTCTCTCAGAATGAGAGATACTGTAGAGACGCTGAGGTTAGTAAACCTTCAGGAAGAGTTGCTTCATGCCCGGAATAGGCATGATGAGACTCCTCTTGTGGTTGAAAGACTCAATGCGGTCATTACCTCCCTGATTGAGACTCGTGACATCGATCGGTTCCTAGTTCAGGAACAGCGGGAGATTGAGCGAATATCTCTCAGGGGAATGTTCAAAGCTGAGTGGCAAGCTTGCCTTAATGCTGAGCAAACTGTTCGCTGTCTTGAACAAACCTCAAGAGAGGTCGCTGATCAACAACTGGTTCTTCAATACACCACAGAAATGGAAGCCCTGAAAAAGCACAGTGCGCACCTTGAGGAAAAGCTAAAAAAGTTACACAACTCAGTCCAAGTGGTTGAGGAGTTAACAATTATCTCTCAGCATACCGATGGTGCTAAACTAGGGTTAGGTTTTGAACCTAAGAACCCTAAGGGCAAGAAAATGAGAGTTGCTTCAGGGAGCAACTCTCATAAGAAGGTGTTTGTCCCTTCCCAAATTGGTGACAAGGGCGAAACTGTTGCTCACCAGGATAAAGGCAAAGGGAAGGAGAAACTGTCCGTTGAACCTGTCAGGCAACAGGCAGAGGGACCAAGGCCAAAACCAAAGGGAAAGGCCAAGGTTCCTCACCATGAGCCGAGGAAGACAAACCAAGGGAACCTCAAGGCTCAGCCTAGGAACCCTCAGGCTTCAAGGAACTCTGCCCCAAGTACTTCTTAGGCCCAGCCTCAGAATACTCAGGATAGAAGGAATTCAGGTCAGAGGAAGCCTCAGGCAAGGCCAAGGGATACAGAGGTCCAGAAGCCTCAGGCTGGTGGCTCCTGAAGGGCAACGGAGATCTGACTCCGATAACGCTCAGGCCAGACCTAGTGGGCATAGAGGTCAGGCTCGAGTAGCTCCATCCCAGGACAAGCCTCAGCCCGCTGCACCCAGGCCAAAGAGAAACAGGAGGCCTACCCCCAAGCAGAAATCCAAGGCTCCTGAACCTCAGCCTGACACACATACACCCTCAACTTCCAAGGCACCCAGGAAGAAGAGGACAGTGATGTAGATGTTTCAGGGAGACAGGTTTACACTTCTGATGCTATCAGAATTGTTAAACAGATCTGGATCCCGAAGGGTATGGCTGACTCTGTAGGACCCAATACTAGATGGGTACCTGAGGCCTGATTCTTTTCAGTCAGTTTTGTGACCGTGGATTTAGTATAGAATTTACCTCGAATATATGCCTTGTGAAAGACAAATCTACATTGCAAGTTCTTATTACAGATGTAAGGAGAGGCAATGTTTATTTTGCTGACTTTCAGAGCAGTTCTCCTGAAACTTGTTTGGTCGCTAAGAGTTCCTCTGAACTCAGTTGGCTTTGGCATAAGTGGCTTAGTCACTTAAACTTCAAGATTATTAACAAAATCTATCGATTTTCTCTTGTAGAGGGTCTACCTAATGAAGTTTTTAGCAAAGACCACGTGTGCGGAGTGACTAGCGATTTGTGTTCGCACACAAATGCACTTTCCTACAAGTGTATAGGATCGTGTAGTGGTAAGCTGACCAAGTTACAATATCGAATCCACGGGAAGCAATTTGACAATTTAATCCTAAGGTGTGTGTGAGTTTAGAAATCAAATAACAAGAATGAAAATACAGGATTTGGTTTCTAACTACAACTACTAACTAAAGCAGATAAATGAAACGAATCAAGAATATGAAAAGAACAACCTAAACTAACACATGCAGAAATAATGAGATGCTTCGGGTGAATTCCGTTATGTATCAATTACATTCAATTGCCTAAAATTCCTTTATAAAGGTTATCCAATGAGTAAGCCAGACATTAATGTCCTGCTGAAATAGAACTCTCATTCATATCTCAACACCGTAGTAGTCTTGTTCTCAGTTTCTAAGCATTTCTCAATGTCAAAGGAACCTTAACTCAATCCTAGAATCCATTACTACCAAGTAAATAACCTTACCATTTTTACTCAACTCTCATTTTATCGTGACTATGACTCAATTATTCATCAATAGAAATTAAAACCCTAAGTATCTCAGTGACCTACTAAAATGACTCATCTCATCAGTAAACCTTCAAAAGAAATTAAAGACAATGACTATAATGGTTCATTATCTTCCTTCGCCCAAAGCAAAAATGCCTAACTCATAACTGAGTGAACAGGAATAACAAGGACAAAAAGAATCATACCAATTAACATAAATAAATCTAACATAACGAGGAACAATTGAAATAATATAAAACCTAATTAAATATTGAAATTGAAATGAAAGTAGAATAATCCAAATAATCTCTACAAATCTCCAAAATAAAGTTACTGAAATACGAAGAAATAACTAATCTACTGTGTGTGAAATCCTCAAAACAAGAATTGAAAAATCAGCAAAATCAGAAATTGTTCAATCCCTAAAACCTCAAGTGCATAAAACCCCTAAAATCTACCCTACTGCCCGAAGGCCTACTTCTTAAACTACTGCGTGATATCTCCGTCAAAAACCATCTTCAAGAATATATACTATCAGAAGGGCTTAAATAGAAATTGGGCTTAGTAACATAAATAATTTGGGATTAACAAATCTTGGCCCAATTAATATTCTTCCACATTACCAGGGAGAGAACACGGTTACAACTGTGAGGCGGTGGCGTCGATTGCATTCCGGCGAAGATAGACAGGAGGATTCCGGCGCTGTGTGAGAGCAGTAGGCAGCGAGAAACAGAGCAGCTGGACTGATGAAGGCGGACGACGGCTGGTAATCGGTTGAGTGGGTGTGAGGGCGGATCTGTGTTGAGTTTGGTGTCAATTAGGCTGGGCGACGCGAGAGTTGCGACGCGATTCGATCCGCGGCGAGAATAGACCGGGCAGAGGTGGAGTCGGCTTCGATCGGAAACTGAGGCGATGATCGGAAATTGCAGAGTGAGGCTGAGTACAGTGATGAATGGCGGTTGAGGTGCATCGATGCGACGGCCTATGGTAGCGCGTCTGGCAGATCGCGATTGTGGCAGTGGAAGGCTTTGAGTCGGCGACGAGCAGAGTAGTGGTTGTGAGTGAGGACTCCGGCGTTGGAGCTTTGAACAGAGGTGTTGAGGCGGTTTCGACTTACAGCTGTAGGACAAACACTGTGCGTTGAGTGTGTTGGCTTCCGAGTGCAATGTACGGTTGAATTTGTGGCTGTGGATAGAGGTGTAACAGTGTTGGTTGAATGGAATTGTTGCTCTGTAATCAACAATGGACAATTGCTGAAGGAATTGTGGGGACCACGTCTTATACCTGGGTAAATCAAAATCACCTCATAACCAAAGTTAAAGCAAGAGAAATATGACTAAGAAATTCAATATTCTAATTTAATTAATTCCAATTCAATTTTTCAATTAAATTAAAATCAAATGAAATTTTCAACACTCACGCTCATAATAGCAAAATAGATAGCAATTAAGGCCTTAAATGCATACAAATCTCTATAAATTCATCTCAAAATGGACACGAATTGATGCAAATATGACCCTAATCACGGAGCATGTCAGGAAGGCAAGCAAACCAAAGCTTCATTCAAGAAGAAAGATGCATTCTCAACTAACAGAGTGCTTCAGCCCCTGCACATGGATCTATTTGGTCTGATTACTCCTGTCAGCATGAATGGTAGGAAATATACCCTTGTTGTTGTTGAGGATTATTCCAGGTACACATGGGTGATTTTCTTGCTGAACAAGAAGGAGACTCATGCCAATTTTCCAGAGTTACTCAGGAAACTGAGTATTGAACAGGGTTAGAGCATAGTCAGGATCATATCAGATCGGGGAACGGAGTTTATTAAATCTTATATAACTTATTTTTGTACTGACCTTGGCATTACTCATGAGACTTCTACAGTTAGGACTCCGTAGCAGAACGAAGTAGCTGAGAGAAGAAACTGGACTCTGAAGGAAGCTGCCTGGACCATGTTGGCTGAGTCAGGACTACCCAAGAAGTACTGGACTGAAGCAATCAACACTGCTTGCTACAGTCAGAACCGATCTATGCTGATCAAACAACATGCTTAGATACCCTATGAAACGTGGAACAAGAGGAATCCTCGCATCTCCTATTTTTATATCTTTTGGTGTAAGTGTTTCATCCTAAACAAAGGAAAAGACCAGTTGAAAGCCTTTGATAGCAAGTCTGGTGAGGGAGTGTTCTTAGCATACTCCTTAGTCAGCAAAGCCTCCAGGGTGTACAACTGTCAGACCCTTTGTGTGGAGGAAACACCTCATGTTGTGTTTGATGAGACTGCATCAGTTCGTAGAAAACAAGTTCCAAGTCCTGACACTGAGGGGGTTACCAAGAGGGTGACAAGACTGAGCCTGAAGAAAAATCCTGAGTTCAAGGTCAAGCTTGTGCATGCTCCCATGGGATGGGATGGTGATGACGATCAGGATGGACCTCAGGCCAACCCTCAGCAAGCCCCAGCCTCGGAGAATGTTGAGTCTCAGATGGAGGCACAGACTCAACCTGAGGTAAGAACGGTTGGTGATGATGCTTCTGCACCTGAGATAGTTACTGATTCTAACCCAGTAGGAGGAAATAATGTCCCTGACATTGGACAACCCTCAGAGAAGGACTCAGTGTCCCCTGTTCTTGCTCGTTCTACTTTTTTGCCTGTTATTGAGACTAACATTTTAGGATCAGGTGAAGGAAAGTCAGAGGCTGCTCCCAGTGCTCCAGTCAGTCAGAGGACATGGCTCGCTGATCACTCATTGGTTCATGTCATTGGAGATATCAATGAGGGGGTCAGGACAAGGTTGTTCCATGGTGAGAGAGCTATGTTTTGTTGTTTCCTGTCTGATCAGGAACCTAAGAACATAGAAGAAGCTCTTGCTGACCCCAATTGGATCATGGCCATACAGGATGAGCTCAATCAGTTTGAGCGGAATCAGGTTTGGGAGTTAGTAGATAGACCTAGGCGTCAACATGTTATTGGCACCAAGTGTGTCTTCAAGAACAAGAGGGATGAGAAGAATGTTGTGGTCAGGAACAAGGTCAGACTGGTGGCTAAGGATTACTCTCAGCCGAAGGGATCGACTATGATGAGACCTTCGCTCCGGTCGCATGGTTAGAGGCAATCAGGCTATTCTTGGCTTATGCAACGTTTAAGTAGTTCAAGGTGTATCAGATGGACATGAAGAGTGCTTTCCTGAATATAATTCTGAACGAGGTGGTTTATGTGGAACAACCTCCTGGGTTCGAAGTTGGTGATAAGGTGTATCACCTGAAGAAAGCACTTCACGGCCTGAAACAAGCTCCTAGAGCTTAGTATGATACACTCTCCCAGTTTCTGATCGACCACAGGTTCGTGAAAGGAACAGTGGACAAGACCCTATTCAGGATATCCGAAGGGGAGGACATTCTCTTGGTCCAAATTTATGTTGATGATATTATCTTTGGATCGCCGAACTGAGGCTTTGTGAGAAATTCTCAATGCTGATGACGGGGAAGTTTGAGATGTCAATGATGGGAGAGATGAACTCCTTCTTAGGTCTTCAGGTTAGGCAAACTACTCTGAAATCTTCATCAATCAATCCAAGTATGCGAGGGACTTGATTCAGAAGTTTGGAATTCAGTCCAGCAAAGTCTCACGTATTCCCATGAACACAAATGAGAAGCTGGATCCTGACAAGGAGGGGACCTCAGTAGATCAGACTGAATATAGGGCACTGATTGGATCATTAATATACCTAACTGCAAGTCATCCGACGTCACCTATGCAGTTGGAGTTTGTGCGAGGTATCAGTCTAATCCGAAGAAGAGTCATCTAGAGAGTGCCAAAAAGATTCTGAAATACCTTAAGGGTACAGTCAATTTAGGACTTTGGTATCACTCTGATGAAAACCTAGAACTGACAGGTTATTCTGATGCTGATTATGGAGGTTGTAGGATTGATAGGAAATACACTACAGCACATGTCAGTTTCTAGGGAGTAAACTGATCTCTTGGTTCTCCAAGAAACAAACAAGTGTTGCAACGTCTACAACTGAGGCCTAGTATATGGCGGCAGGCAGTTGTTGCTCCCAAATCCTTTGGTTGAAGCAACAACTGAAAGACTACCAAGTAGAGGCTACTGAAGTCCCAATTTATTGTGACAATAACAGTGCCATAGCCATATACCAAAACCCAGTCTTACACACAAGGTGTAAGCCTGTAGACCTCAGGCATCACTTTATAAGAGATCATGTTGAGAAGAAGGATATAAGGATGGAGAGGATCCCTACTAACAAGCAGAGAGCTGACATCCTGACTAAGGCTTTGCCTGAAACCAGGTTTGTTGAGTTGTCAGTAGAGTTAGGACTCTTAGACCCTGGCATAGAAGATTCAGTTTGAATCTTAGTTCAGGAGTGAACAAGGTCAGGGGGAATGACTAACTCAGGATCCGAAGGGAGTTTTTGTTGAGAGGAGATGGATGGCTGTCAGGGGGAACATATATTAAGAGAGGTTGTTAAGTTTAGGATGATTAAGGTTCAGGACACGGAAATCAGGACTTGTCACCCTGATAGGTCATAAGTGGTATCAGTCAGATGACTATATCTGACAGACTGTTATGTTTTCCTAATTTATTTAGTCATCATATTTTGCTTGCATCATCTCTTGATCTTATCTGTCGTATTGTCAAATAAAAGATTTTTGTCTTACAATCCTAGCCATTTATTTAATATTCAGTTATTATTTAATGCAATTATTAGAATTAAATACGGACATGCTCTGGCGCGTATTTAATGTAAAGTGGGCGGGAACGATCTCCGATAAAGTTTTTGAATTTTAATTTTTGAAAACTGGAACGGCACAATCAAACGTCCATGCATTTTTCCACATTAATCTCAATCGTTGAATTTCTAAGGTCATTTCATCTGAGCCGTCCGATTAAACTGAATTTTTAGTATAAATAGGAGATTGTATTGTCATTGCGTCCTTACGCACGCTAATATTTTCCTGCAATATACTATTTCTCTCTCTGCAACTAACCTTCTTCCAAGCATTCATCAATGGAGTCTCCATCAGCAAACTCCTACTTTGATAACCTCTTCCATTTGAGGGAACACGTTGCTTTTAAACCAGTTGCAGATTTCTCCTCCGATCACCCAGACATCGTCCCCGTTTGTGAGCTTTTCCAAAATGCTGGGATCATCAATTGGGTCACCATGAAGCCAGACCTCCTCTATCCTTGTCTTGTTGCTGCCTTTTATTTGAAGATGAAGGACAACAAGGATGGGGAATGGGAGAACTGCATCTCGACATCATTCAGCACCGTGGTGAAGGGGGAAATAATGATTCAGATGAAATGGACCACTGTTAATATCAGGAAGATGATCAAAGCCACCTTTGATCTTCCTTCACAGGCAAAGTTCCCCAGGAGAATGGAATGGGTCATGAGCAAGACTTCCTAAACTCTTTGTATGACGGAGTGGCTCTTGTCAAGGTCAGGCTGAACAAATCAGTGCTCAGGACAACGCTCAGGCACTTCTTTGATCTGACCAGTCAGAGTGTGATGGGTTGTGTTGGTGGGTTGGAGCAAAGTTCTAGGCCCAAACTGAACATCATAATGGCAGTGAAGGAGAGTGGTGATCAATCGCTCAACTGGAAGGAGTATTTTCTTCAGCAGTTGATCGTGGAGATGAAAAGATAGAATACTCTTCGGAAGGGCAGGCATCCTTTAAGAAGCTTGTACACTACGGAACCAAGCTTTCCTTGATGATTGAGAAATTGTAAGTAGGGAATGTTGACGTTTCTCGCGCCCTTACTATTCCTACCCTAGTTATCCTGTTCTGATCTCTGTCTGAGGAAACTGTGAAATAGAAGAAAATCTCAAAGAAGGCTCAGGCGAGCAAGACTCCTGAAGTTAAGGCTCAGGCGATCAAGTAGGCTGAGGTGAAGGCTCAGGTGAGTAAGCCTACTGAGGTAAAAGCCCCCAAACCAACTACGGAGAAGATGTCTAAGCCCTCTGAGACCAAGGCCAAGCAATCCCTGATCTTCAAGTTTAAGAAAGCGGCTGAGGCTAAGAAGTTAGTGGAGGAGAAAGAGAAAGTAGTTCAGCAGGCGGTTCTGGAAGGGCACCGTGATGAGATTATTCAAGAAATGACCCCTATTTCTGCCGTTCCAGAGGTCTCACCTTCAGCACCAGCCTTTGTGTATGACCAGGATATAGCTGATGATGTGATACACTCAGTGGTTGCGGACTATCAGGGCGTGGAGGTACGTTCTGAAGAAGGACAAGGGGATCCCGCTCAGGGGGAACCTTTTGCTGAAGTAGTGGAAGAGAAAAAAGTTGAAGGGAAGAAGGATGAGGAGATGAAGGATGATGAGGAGAAGGTGGATGAGAAAAAAGAGGAAAAGACTGAGGCTCCATGGAGGTTTCCAACTCCTGATCTGGCCAGCCTGACGGATTTTGAAATCCTGGCCAGGAATCAGGGCTCCAACTTGGTGGAAAAGCGATTCCCTGATCTCACTGAAGCTCAGTGAGAAGAGGTGGTGCAACTTCGCACCTATGCTCTGATGCGGAGAGCAACGTTTGCTGAGCTCGCCATTCTGGGCGAGAAGAAAGGATGGGACAAGCTTACTAAAGAAGAGTCAGCTCTTTTTGATGCCTTCGAGATCAATTCCCTAAACCAGCTCATCCGAGTTGGTGATTTGTTCAAACTGTAAGGAAAATCTATTCGGAAGCTGCTACCGCTAAACCGGAAAGAACTGAGGGAGAATGGATGGAACTGGCTATAATTGGAGGCTAATAAGGGAGCTGTTCAGGATGTGGAGGCGGAGAAGGAGAAAGAAATGAAGGAGAAGAAGGTTGTTGAGATTGCTGAATCTGATCAGCAAGGTGTGACTGAAAGGGTCAGTGCACTGGCCAATGAAGCACTCCCCGGACCTAGGACTGCTGAGGCTTCAGGAGAGGGTCCATATGATCTGGTCCGCGTTCCGGGAGGAAAGATCCAAAGGCAGAACTTGTGGGTTGCTAACTCCTCACGAGCTCTGAACAACATGCATAGGCGTGTGATCTTGGTTGAAGCAAAGACTCGTCGGATGGGTCTCTATGCTGATCTGATCAATGATCGCCTGAAGAAGCTGGATCTGGACCAAACTCGGATGGCTCAAGAACTTACTGATGGGTTGTCTGAACTTGGGATGACTCATGGAGCTGAAGTTACAACTCTTGTAGGGCAAGCATCGGAAGCAATCAAAGCCTGCAAGAAGTTGACTTCTGATGCCTTAGTTGAGCACGATTCGAAGACTACCAAGCTGATTAATCAGAAGACGGATGAGAGATTGAATCAACTGATCGATGATAGGCTAGCTCAGCTGAAGGGTGAGTTGAAGGCTGAAATCGGGAATGAGATTTCAGCAGAGGTAAAGGAGGCCCTGGCTGCACTTGACTTAAAGGTTGCTCAGCTTAAGACAGAAGTCAGTACTGAGGCTTCTGCTGAAGTTAAGTCAACGGTGAAAGTCCTTGAGTCTGAACTCAAGAAAGAACATCATGAGACCATCAGACTATTGGGACTGGACCTAAAGGTGTTGTGTGGTCAGGTTGGACAAGTTCAGGGGAAGCAGCATGATATGACCAATGAATTCGATATCCTTGCGCATTCAATAGAAGAGATTGTTGGCAAACTGAATGAAGATGATGCCAAAAAGGGGGAAGGAGGAAAGAAAATTGGCAAAGAAAAGAAGAAAATCTTTCCCCCTGAACTGAAAGCTGCTGAAAGGAAGAGAACGAGGTCCGTTGCTGCTGCTGTGGTAGAAAACCCAGCTGAACCTGAACCTGAATCTGATCCAAAGAGGCTGAGGCAGTCCTCTAAGGATCCCTCCTTGAAACCTCTTTTCGCAGAGATGAAGGAGGCAATGTATCCGGGATCAACCACCCAGAAGAAGGAAATGACTGGGTCGGAGTTGCAGGCGAAGATGAGGGAGATTTCGCTGCTCAGTCATATCCTGAGGTTGAAGGATACTGCGGAGTACCTAACTTTGTAGATTGAGAAGCAAAAGAAAGTGGCTTCAGGATCTCGGAAGATGGCTCCAAGGAAGTTGGTGGTTGCTCCGAAACAAGGCCCTCCTCAGGCGAAGATGGTTGAGGAATTTGTTCTGGTGGAGATGTTGGAAAGATGGATTTCGATCAGGAATCAGTGGTCGTATCTGGGACAACCTGAAGGAAGACAAAGATGTCATCCTCCATCACTGGATGTCAGAGGAGCACCCGGATCTCTGGATCGATATTATCATATATGCTGACACTGCAGGTGTAGAGATCGCTCCTCCAGAACTCATCAGGTATCCACCACCTCTCCATGGGAAGTCCAAGCAGTTAGACAGGCCAGCCATTCAGGAGGAGGCGGTGAGGATAAGAAGAGTGGTAAATTCCCTGAATGACCGGAGAAAGATAGATCAGATCTTGTTCCATGTGCTGGACATGTACGAGATTCCGCGCGTCAAGTTGGATGGAGATGAAGAGTAAATACTTCAGGAGTTAGTTGTCAGGAAACACTTGTAATAGCTTCAAGATCACTTGTACTTTTTCTGAATATCTAATGAAGTTATTTGTTTTCCTGAGTACAACTTCTTGTTGACTCCTGACTTTATTTTTCTGCAACCTTATCAAGAACTGTACTAACCTTTTCCTTGTTTCCATCATATAAACTAAGTGTCTAGTTTGTCAGGAGGTACTGAGCTAAGTCACTGACTTTGTCAGTAGATTATATAGATGGTTAGGAATTTGCTTAAGGGTTTTGGCATCATCAAAAAGGGGGAAACTGTTGGGACAATCTGAGTATTTTGATTAGATCCCAAAACCCCTAAAGGTTTGCCTAACTACAATAGTCATGATTGTCTAGTTCAGGATTAGTCAGGTTAGGGATTCAGTTCAGGGGGAACGTGTTGAAGACTGAACAATATTGGAGTCGACCCAATTGTCTAAAGTCAGATATGCAATTCACCCTAAAGAGGTCAGAGTCAGTCTGAAGATTGCCTGAACTAAAGATGAAGTCAAAAGACCTGATGATCCGTCCTGAAGACAATCCGGAAGGTTCCACTGTCTGGTGTTTCTACTGAGTACACTAAGCATGCTCAGGTCAGAACTTAGTTAGTGAAGGGCACGGTAACCTATCAGGCTGAGCTTAATGCACATAAGATCTGACTTGGGCATTGTATCATTTACTGATACATGTAAGTCCAAAGCAAAAATGTTACATATGCTATGGGAAGTTGATATTTATGTTAACACCTGAGACAAAGAGAATGTTAGTGGACTCCATTAAAGACAAACATTTATCCGGAGTAAATGACAAGAAACTCAGAGACTAAATGTACGAGGAAGGACAGAGTGTAAGTCGAATAACTAGCCGTTTGTACGGAGAGCCAATCGACAATCGACACGCTTGTACGGAGTCTGCACAGGAATTAATGCAGCATTCAATGCGTCTCAGAGTTGCAGGCGGCAAGATAGAATTTTCCAGATTAAGCATTGGAATAAGGTCAACTAGTACATCTAGCCTGCAACAACCCTAAAATAGGAAGATTTGGGTGGATCTCCTCCAATGGTTCTATTTCAAATCTGCCTATAAATACAGAGAACCTTGCACCCATTCAAGGTTACGGGAAATTTCCAAGCGAAAGCATTCTCAAAGAATCCAAGCACTCAAAGCATACTTTGAACAACACTCTAAAGTTTTAAATTTCCCTAGTGTTGTAGTAGAATTCACTCTGTACTTGCTTAGATTGATAGATCTAATCTTTAGCTTTGTTTTGTATTGCTAGAGCTATCCTTAGTTGGAATCAAAATACCAAACCCCTCAGGTTGTAAGGAAGATTGGTTAGGAAGGACTGGGACTTGTAAAACCATCCAGAGGCTAAATTCCTAAGAGAAGAAGGAAGCTATTCGTGCACCTTGGCACGTTAAAAACAAGTTCTGATCCTCAGTGGAAGAGGATCACTTCCTGTTAAATCAGGTCATGGACGTAAGAGTAGGTTATCTCCGAACCACGTTAAAAAGCCCCTTGTATGCTGATTTATATACTTGTTCAGGATCATATCTGTCATCATTTTAAACTAAGCATTTGCATAAGCTTTTAAAAGTCAGGAGAAATCAATTCTTTTGATACTGAATCTTGTGCACCAGCCTTAACCACCTTTTCTAAGTAAAGTCAGAGAAAAAATTTCAGGAATTAAAACGAGTAGAACTTATGGGCTCACATTCCGCACGCACTCTTGCTTACTAAGATAGTAGTCCAACTGACTCTCTTCCGAGCAGTCAGTAGGTTTGTTATCTCTACTGAGCTTTCAAGCACAACACTCATACTCAGCCTATCTGACTCCTTACTGATTCGTCTCTGCTGCCCCTGCGGACTGTCAATTTAGTGAGAACTATCAGGATCTTCCTGACTGAGTGTGTAAGAGCATTTTCTGAGGATTTTTGGAAAATCTGACATCAGTGTATTCCCCCTCATACACTGATTTACTCATTTCGGGACCAACACCTTGAACTTCTTAAATGTTGCATAAGCCAAGAATAGCCTGATTGCTTCCAACCTTGCGACCGGAGCGAAGGTCTCATCATAGTCTATCCCTTCGGCCCGAGAGTAACCCTTAGCAACCAGTCTGACCTTGTTCCTGACAACAACATTCTTCTCATCCCTCTTGTTCTTGAAGACCCACTTGGTGGCAATAACATGTTGACGCCTAGGTCTATCAACTAACTCCCAAACCTGATTTCGCTCAAATTGATTGAGCTCATCCTGCATGGCCACGATCCAGTTGGGGTCAGTAAGAGCTTCTTCTATGTTCTTAGGTTCCTGATCAGATAGGAAACAAAAAAACATAGCGCTCTCGCCATAGAACAACCTTGTCCTGACCCGTCATTGATATCATCAATGATATCTGCCAATGAGTGATCCGAAAGTTATGCCCTCCGACTGACTGGAGCCCTATGAGCAGCTTCTGACGTTCCTTCACTTGATCCTGAAATGTTAGTCTCAATAACAGGGAAAGAAGCAGAACGAGCAAGAACATGGGACACTGAGTCATTTCCTGAGGTTTGTCCAATGTCAGGAACATTGTTTCCCCTTATAGAGTTAGACTCAGTAACTGTCTCAGGTGCAGAAACATTCACCGACTGTCCTTACCTCAGGTTGAGTCTGTGCCTCCGTCTGAGACTCAACATTCTCTGAGACTGAAGCTTGCTGAGGGTTGGCCTGAGGTCCATCCTGATCGTCATCATCGACCCATCCCATGAGAGCATGCACTAGCTTGACCTTGAACTCATGATTTAGGTTCAGACTTAGTCTTGTCACCCTCTTGGTAACCCCCTCAGTGTCAGGACTTGGAACCTGTTTTCTACACACTGATGCAGTCTCATCAAACACAACATGAGGTGTTTCCTCCACACAAAGAGGTCGACAGTTGTACACCCTGAAGGCTTTGCTGACTGAGGAGTATCCTAAGAACAATCCCTCGTCAGACTTGGTACCAAAGGCTTTCAACTGGGCTTTCCCATTGTTCAGGATGAAACACTTACACCCCAAAATATGGAAATAGGAGATGCGAGGCTTCCTCTTATTCCACGTTTATTAGGGTGTCTGAGCATGTTCAGCATAGATCAGTTCTGAGTGTAGCAAGCAGTGTTGATTGCTTCAGCCGGGCAACTTCCTTTAGGGTCTGGTTCCTTCTCTCAGCTACTCCGTTCTGCTGCGGAGTCCTAGTTGCAGAAGTCTCATGAGTAATGTTATGGTCAGTACAAAAATCAGTTATATAAGAGTTAATAAACTCCATTTCCCGATCTGATCTGATCCTGACGATGCTCTGACCTCGTTCAGTACTCAGTTTCCTGAGTAACTCTGGAAGGTTAACCTAAGTCTCCTTCTTGTTAGCAAGAAAATAACCCATGTGTACCTGGAATAATCATCAACAACAACAAGGGTATATTTCCTACCATTCATGCTGACAGGAGTAATCGGACCATTGAGATCCATGTGCAGGAGTTGAAGCACTCTGTCAGTTGACAAGGAATTTTTCTCCTTGAATGAAGATTTGGTTTGCTTGCCTTCCTGACATGCTTCGCTCACGTGGCCTTTGCTAAAAACATCATTAGGTAGACCCTCTACAAGAGAAAGTCGAGAGATTTTGTTAATAATCTTGAAGTTTAAATGACTCATGCGCTTTTGCTAAAGCCAACTGAGTTCAGAGGAACTCTTAGCGACCAAACAAGTTTCAGGAGAGCTGCTCTGAAAGTTAGTAAAATAAACGTTGCCTCTCCTTACACCTGTAACAAGAACCTGCAGTGTAGATTTTTCCTTCACAAGATATATATTCGATGTAAACTCTACACTAAATCTGCGGTCACAAAACTGACTAACAGATAACAGGTTATGCCTAAGACACCTTACGTAGGATACATTAGACACTCTAACCGAACCAACAACAAAAGTACCAAAACCTCTAGTGTAACCATTAGAGTTATCACCAAAGGTAACTGCCGGCCTTCCTCAGCAATGTAGTCTTGAAGGAGATCAAGAAATCTGGTCATGTGCCTAGAACAGCCTGAATCCAGGTACCAGTCCTTCTTCTGATCCCCCCTCCTCTTCTTGCAGCCCGCAGTGACCTGAAAAGAATCAGACCTCAGGTACCCATCTTGTATTGGGTCCTACAGAGCCAGTCATACCCTTCGGGATCAAGATTTGTTTAACAATTCTGTTGGCATCAGAAGTGTAAACCTGTCTCCCTGAAACATCAACATACACCATTTTTCTTCTTCCTTGGTGCCTTGGAAGTTGATGGTGTACGGGTGTCAGCCTGAGGTTCAGGAGCCTTGGATTTCTGCTTGGGGGCAGGCCTCCTGTTCCTCTTTGGCTTGGGTGCAGTGGGATGAGTGTTCTCCGGGCGAGGGGCAGCTTGATCCTGACCTCTTGGCACACGAGGTATGGATAGAGTGTTATTGGAATCAGGATTCTGTTGTCCTTTAGGAGCCACCCGGTCAGTCCTTCTCCTCGGAGGATTAGGACGTCCCTGATGGACCATGTTCCCTGTATGAGGCTTCTGGACCTCAGTATCCCTTGGCTTCGCATGAGGCTTCCTCCGGCCTGAATTCCCTCTTCCCTGAGTATTCTGAGGCTGAGCTTGAGAAGTACTTGAGGCAGAGTTCCTTGAGGCCTAAGGGTTCCTAGGCTGAGCCTTGGGGTGCCCTTGGTCCTTCTTCCTCGACTCCTTGTGAGGAATTTTGGACTTTCCCTCGGGTTTTGGCCCTGATCTCTCAGCTGTTTGTCTGACAGGTTCAGCGGACTGGTTCCCCTTCCCTGAGCCGTTATCCTGACGGGCAATACCCTGGCTTTTGCCGTCAGTTTAGATGGGACAAACACCTTCTTAGAGTTGCTTCCTGAAGCACCTCTTTTCTTCTTTCTACCCTTAGGGTTCTTAGAGTTATCATAACCCAACCCTACTTTAGCACCGTCAGTATGCTGGGAGATCATCATTAACTCGTCAACCACTAGGGCTGCCTTGTTTAACTTCTCCAGCTTTTCCTTCAGGTGCTCATTGTCCTTTTTCAGGGACTCAATTTCAGTGGTGTACTTAAGCACCAGCTGTTGGTCAGCAATCTCCCTTGCAGTCTGCTCAAGATCCAAAGCAGCACGCTCAGCCCTGAGGCGAGTGTACAACTCAGCGTCGAGCATCTCGCACAGGTAGATCTGCTCAACTTCCAATTGTTCCTGAATGAGGAACCGATCAACATCACGAGTCTCAATGAGAGAGGCCACGATGGCTTTTAGTCGTTCAACCTCAAAAGGAGCTTCATCATTCCTATTACGGGCATGAAGCAGCTCTTCCTTAAGGCTTACTAGTCTTAGAGCCTCCTTAGTGTCTCTTACTCTCAGAGACTCAGTGAGACGATCATTTTCACCACTCAGGTTCGCATTCACCTCCACTGTGTGAGTATGAGTCTCCTGCAGCCTTGAAAAATCAACCATTGTTGATATGGCGAACTAACACCATCGACATGGGGCAATCACCCCTAGGCTTAGCGGGTCGCCAGGGCCCACCCATGTCCGTTGAAGTACGGAGCTCGCCCATGCAGGGATGACTTAGCTACGTAGCTCGCCCAAAGGAGCTAACCTCTGTCTTTACCGGAGCTCGCCCGAAGCTCGCCCCATGTCCCCCTGTGGGCCTCACCGAGTTCCACCATCATGTAGCATCCGTAAGCCATATAAGGCATTGAAACTCGCTCCGGAGCTCGCCCGAGCCACTGAAACTCATCTCCGAGCTCGCCCATGAGCTCGCCTGTTAGCCTACTAGATCCCGATGGTTGTACTATTTTACCCTCTGTCCGGTTTATCCACAAGGGTGGTTTACGGCGAGGTTTTTAATGAGGCCCATCTAGTCTAAGGCATAGTAGTAGGACGAGGCGCGGTAAAGGAAGCAGTGTGAGAGACCAAGACGAGGGTAAGGAACCCTCGTCAACACCGTAAGCCACATAGGCTCGTAAGGTGCCGTCTCACACTCACACACCTATAAATAAGACCTCTCTTGTACTATTCACACAACTCTCACAATTCTGAAAATTAATACAATCCACACTGCAATATTTCTCTCTCTAAACTCTCTACTCTACCTCCTCATATTACATCCAAGAACACAAAGTCTTGGATTATTGTTTGATAGGATTAATATGTTGTAAAGCCACATAAACAAACATCTATTAGTAAATTCTATCAACAATTTGGCGCTAGAAGGAGGGCCGGTCGAATCTGGAAAATTAAAAAATCTCAAGAACAAAAAGTTAGGGTTTGGTTGAAGGTTTGAAGATTTGAAGGTGTTCTTGATAAAACTCAAGAACACTTGAAGATACACATACATTTTCATCCCTTGAACGAAGAACCCAGATTTCCAGACAAAAACCCGAGTCCTCAGATTTTACGAAATCGGTCCGGAACAAGTTTTCAAACGCGCGCGTGCACACGAATAAACCAAATTTCGGACAATTCATCACACGCGAGGCTAGACGAAAGCTTGCACAGCTCCGCCTAAGCTGGATGACAACCACTCAGGCGACCTCCATCACTCAGGCGACCTCCCTCCACTTCGACGCCCTTCAGCAAGTTACCCCCTCCGAAACCCAAAAATGGCTAACACTCGAGCCGCCAAGGGACAGACCTCCGCAGCTGCGGGAAGGTCTAGAGGGGGCAATCAAAACCAGGCCGAGGTGGAGACCTCACACCAGGTGGTGGAGACATCACAACCACCTCCCCAGAAGAGCACCGCAGCTCCGCGACCTCAGCGAACTGCGGCGACCTAGGAAGACTTAGCCCCGGCTCTGAGGGACCTGGTCAGCAATCCTGACGAGCTCCAACGCACCATCACGACCCTACAAAGGTTGCAGCAGCGACAGCAGGACGAGCTCGCCCTAGTACCTAGGCGAGCTCCAGCCGCCGAAACCAGGGAGCAGACCAGGCCCACCCAGGGCACCCAAACCAGGGGAGACTACAGCGTACTCCCCACCGAGCAGGAGGCGAGCTCGACACAAGCTCGCCAGCGCAGGGAGAGGACCGGTAAAGCCAAAATGGTAGAGGAGGGTCCCGCTCCTTACACTGGAAGGGAGTCGGCCTACACCGGGGTATCTGGCACCCACCAATCTCGAAGGAGGGAAGTCCTCCAAGGCCGTCTGGGCCCGAGGTACGAAGAAAATGAGTGTGTGGCAGTCCCAGCTGCGTCCCATGGGGACTCCGACCAGCAGCCACGCAGATCAGCCCACGAAAGGCTGAGGAGGCCCGCCGCTGACCGGTTAGGCCCCCACGGCGGGCGCCAGTTCCAGCCCGCCACTGAGAGGTCACCCCAGAGTGAGGCACCTCGGGGATGTGCATCCGTGAGACGCACGACCTTTGAGCACCCTCCGCCGGAGGTGACCCGAGATGACGAGTTGGCCTCACTAAAAAAGGTCGTTGAGATGCTACAAGCACAAGTAGCAGCCAAGTCTGGCGGACCTGACGCCACGACTCTCCCCACCTCTCCGTTGGCACCCGCCATCCTACGCGCACCGGTCCAGAAGAAAATTCAATTCCCGGTGATGTCCGCATACGAAGGCGAGTTGGACCCAAAGGTCCACCTGGCCAAATATGCGGACTTCATGATTTCGGTCGGTACCACCGACCCCACCCAGTACCGGAACTTTCTGTTGACCCTAGGGGACCGAGCTCACCGCTGGTTCTCCTCACTCGCCCCGGGGTCAATCTGCTCATTCGGCCAACTCTCGCTGGAGTTCCTGGCCCACTTCTCTGGGTTCGGGTCCTACCTTACCCAGAAGCACCGACTCGCCAACATCCATCAAGGCGAGAGCGAGACCGACCAGTAGTACCTGGAAAGGTTCGACAAAATTCTGCTGGAAGGCGAGCCGGTAAGCGAGGATACCAAGGTCATCGCGGCGATGGCCGGACTCAGGAGGGGTACCGACCTCTGGAAGGAAATGCACCTCGCATGTCCCAACACTTATAGCGAATTCCGCCACAAGGCGGGGGTGTTTGTGGCTATGCAGGAGGCACTACTGAAAGAAGTTGGTGCCCACGAGGAAAAGAAGCCCTATGGGAAGAAGTCCGGGGGCACCTACAAAGCTCCCCAGAACTTAAAGGCCTTTGGCGAGGGAGACGAGCTCAAAGAAAAGCTCAACCAGGTCCTCACTGTCTTCGTCGACCATGTCTTCACTGCCGTCCAAGGCAAGGCCATGCTGGAGGAGCCAAGGCGGATCCGTCAGGACCGCACGAAGCTCAACCCCAACAAATTCTGTGCCTACCATCAGGCCATCGGCCACTTCACCAGCGAGTGCCGAGACCTCCTCAAGCAACTCTGGAAATTTTACGAGGAGGGGAAATTGGCCGAGTTCGTGAAGAAGGCCCCAGCTAAGAGACCGAGATTCGAGAGGAGGGCTACCTCCGATGACGAGGAGGAGGAAGCAGACCAACCTGGTCCCCATCACAGACGGAGGCCACCTCCCCAACCTCAGCAAAATATGGAGCCTACTCGGGAACTCTTGGTTCTTGAGGAAGAGATCGGAGCTGCAGGAGGTCTCCAGGACGGGGGATCCTCCATATCCAGGAGAAAGAGGAAGGCCGAAATCCGGGCCATAAATCAAGTCTAGGAAGGCAGCTCTGGCCCCAGGCCCATCTCACAGCTTGCTGACGAGCTAATATTTTCTTCAGCGCACCTGGAGGGGGTGCTGATGCTCCACAACGACTCGTTGGTGATAACCGCCGACATCATGAACGTCCGAGTTCACAGGCTACTTGTGGACACCGGCACATTCACCAACATTATCTTCAAATCCACCTTGGATGCCTTAGGTGATTTTGAGTCGTACCTGGAACCTAGCAATGCTAGGATAGTGGGGTTCGGAGAGGCTGTAACCGTCCCCCTAGGTAGTGTTAGGTTGAGCGTCCAACTTGTATCGGCTGAGGACCCCAAAAGGAGACTGACTAGGCTCATAGATTTCCTAGTTGTCGACCAGCAGTCCTCCTACAACGGGTTCCTTGACCGCCCTTTTATTAATGAATTCAAAGCGGCGTGTTCGACCTACTACTACTGTTTAAAATTCCCAACTCCAAAGGGTGCCGGAACTATAAAAGGTGACCAGAAAAAGGCCCGAGAGTGTTTACTCCAAATCAAAGATGGCCGGGTTAGGAAGTCCGTTACACAAGTCCACATCCTCGAAGAGGACGTACAGATCCCTGCAGACGAGCCAAACATCCTAGATATCATCTCGGTCGAAACTGAGATGATGGAGGTAGGCGATTTGGCAGAAATCAACCAAGGCGGTGGACCTGTGCAAGACACACAACCGACACCAATGGAGGGCGTAGAAGAAACCCAAGTGTTGAGACCTGCGCAGGGGTCGGTAACTGCGCAGGGGCAGCAGGCTACTGCCTTGGAGGTAGCTGACGAGGCTCAAGGTGGGCGACCTGCGGGAGGTCAAGAACCAACACCCATGGACGTTGACCCAACTCCCCAAGTCACCACACCATCCCAAGCTGACAGACCACCGGAGGTGTTCACAACCGACAAGCTCACCCAAGCTGAAAGCCAACCCGATGACCTCGAACCGTGCATAGGCCATGAGCCTGCGCAGATGTCACAAGGGGAGTGGGACGAGCTCATCAACGACCCGAGGTGGAAATGTCAGAAGAGAAAAGCAACCCTCATGGAGGAGTTGACGGCACTCCCGGTGGACCCGGAAAGGGACTTAGAACTTTTCATCGGTTCTGAGTTACCCGAACCATACCGGTCGAGGATGGAGCTGTTCTTGATGTCCAACCTGGACATATTTGCCTGGTCCCACGAAGACATGACGGGGATCCCGTTGGAACATGCTTGCCACAGACTTAACATAGATCCGACGAGGAGACCGTACGCCAAAAGCGAAGAAAGTATGGACCAGACAAGTACGCAGCTCTAACAGTTGAGGTGGAGAAGTTGTTAGACAACAAGCTCATCAAGGAGGCTTTGTGTCCGCAGTGGGTTGCGAACCCCGTCCTGGTGAAGAAACACAACGGGACGTGGAGACTCTGCATTGACTTCACGAACCTGAACAAAGCATGCCCGAAGGACAACTTCCCACTACCTCACATTGACCAGCTGGTGGACAGCACTGCAGGCCATGAGATGATGACATTCATGGATTCTTTTGCAGGCTATCATCAGATAGCTCTACACCCGGAAGACCAGGAACACACAGCGTTCTACACCAACAAGAACATGTACTGCTGGGAAAGGATGTCGTTCGGACTCATCAACACCGGAGCTACGTACCAGAGGCTGGTGAACAAAATGTTCGACCAACACATCGGCGAATCCATGGAGGTGTACGTGGACGACATAGTTGTCAAGAGTTTGAGAAAGGAGGACCACCTAGACCACCTGAAATAGACTTTCGACATACTGCGCCACTATAACATGAAATTGAACCCCAAAAAGACCAGCTTCGGTGTACATTCTGGGAAGTTCCTGGGGCACCTAGTTAGCCAGCGGGGAATTGAGGTCAACCCGACACAGGTCCAATGCATAATCGAGATGGGGATACCAGATTCCATCCAAAAAATTCAAAGACTAACTGGGTGCATGGCGGCCCTTAACAGATTCATCTCCAAGTCCGGCGACAGAAATCATCCATTTTTCGAGACAATTAAAGCAAACACACGGAGGTACAAAGAGGCGGCCAAGGCCAACAAGCTCCACCTAAAAAACCACTTCGTCTGGACAAATGAATGCCAACGAGCCTTCGAAGATATCAAAACATACCTGGCAGATACACAGGTTCTGTCGAAGCCAATACCTGGAGAGAAGCTGTATCTGTACCTAGCCGCGTCGGAGGTGGCCATCAGCTCCGTCCTGGTCCGAGAAGAGGCAAAAACATACCTCCCAATGTACTACGTGAGCCAAGTCTTACATGAAGCTGAGCTGCGGTACACCCCAACAGAGAAGCTGGCTTATGCACTGGTCATGAGTGTTAGAAAATTGAGGCCTTACTTCTTTGACCATCCGGTGGAGGTGCTGACAACGTTCCCACTGCGTCAAATACTACAGCGCCCAGACACTGTCGGACGCCTGCTGAAATGGTCACTGGAGATCAGCCAATACGGTATAACCTACGCACCCCGAACAGCAATCAAGGGACAAGCACTGGCCGACTTCATCGTCGAGCTAACTTTCCCACAAGATCCGACGAGGGGGCGTATAGCTCTGTGGCATCTCTACGTGGACGGATCATCAACTAGCATGGCAGCAGGCGCCGGTGTGGTCCTGATCAGCCCAGACAGACAAGTCTTCACCTCCGCAATTCGGTTCGACTTTCGAGCAACCAACAATGAGGCGGAGTATGAAGCGTTGATAGCAGGACTTAGGCTATCATTAGCTGTGGGGGCAACCAATCTTCAAGTTTTCGGAGATTCCCAGCTAATAATATCCCAAGTCCGGGGGGAATTTGAAGCAAAGGACCAGCAGATGATGACCTACCAGAAGATAGCCGCGCATCTGATCTCGATGTTTACACAAGTTTACATCAATCAAATACCGCGGCTAGAAAACACACATGCAGATGCTCTAGCCCGGCTAGCTACTAGCAACGGCGAAGCCGAGTTCACGGAGGTTGTGATCACCACACTGAAAAACCCCTCGACGTCCGATTACAAGATAAATCAGACCTCGAGTGGGGGGCAAGAGGATAGCGGAGATGGTGAAGATTGGTGCACTCCAATCCGAAAATACTTAGCAGACGGAACAACCCCCGTAGACGCCTGGGAAGCTAGCCGGTTAGTAAAGCAAGCTGCCAGATATACGCTGCTGGATGGCCAGCTCTATAAACGTAGATTATCTCTACCCCTACTCAAATGCCTAACTAAGAAACAAGGGTCCGAAGTGTTAGAAGAAATTCACGAAGGAATTTGTGGGAGTCACGCTGGGGGGCAAGCATTGGCATATAAAACGATCAGACAGGGCTACTATTGGCCCACTCTCCGCAAGGATGCCATCAGCTTCGCTCGAAGATGCCGAAAGTGCCAACTTTTTGCACCTAACATCCACTCCCCAGCCAACCAGCTTAGGTCGGTTTTCAGCCCATGGCCTTTCGCGAAATGGGGTATCGACTTGATCGGCCCATTTCCACCTGGTAGAGGCGGTGTAAAGTTCGCTGTTGTAGCAGTAGACTACTACACTAAGTGGGCTGAGGCCGAAGCTCTCACAACCATAACCCAAGAAAGGATGATCGGCTTCATTTGGAAAAACCTGATCTGCAGGTTTGGACTCCCGCAGTCGGTCATCACTGATAATGGAAGGCAGTTCGACGGACAGAAGTTGAGGGACTTCTGCAGTTCATTGAACATCAAGAAGCACTACTCAACTCCGTATCACCCCCAGTCGAACGGCCAAGTCGAGGCGGTAAACAAGATCCTGAAACACATACTGAAGCTCCACCTCGAGGAAAAGAAAGGAAGCTGGGCAGTCGAACTCCCAGAGGTCCTTTGGTCCTATAGAACTTCTTATAGGGCCAGCACCGGGGAGACCCTGTTTGCCCTAGCCTTCGGGACTGAAGCCGTAGTCCCGGTAGAAGTCCAGAACAAAACTTGGAAGGTGGTGGGATATGATGAAGAAAAGAATGATGAAGCCTTGGCAATAGAAAAAGATCTGATCGAAGAAACCAGAGCTTCATCAGAAATGAAAAACGCCACCTACAAGCGTAGAGCGGAAAAATATTACAACTCGCAGGTCCGAGACCGAAAGTTCAAGGTCGGAGACTTGGTGTTGAAAAAGAAATTGATGGCCCCACCAGGTGTATTTGGTTCAAATTGGGAAGGACCATTCCGGGTCACTGCAGCCTGGCCGAACGGTACCTATGATCTAGAAGACGCAGAAGGCAAAGCTTCGTCATACACCTGGAGCTCGGCACATCTGAAAAAGTTCTACCAATAGACTAGAATCCTGTAATAGACTAGTCGAAGGTTGGCATCAAAAATGTAGATGGCAACCGATGTAAATTACGTAGCTATAAAAAGTCAGAGAAATTCAGAAAATTCAGAAAAACTCCCAAGTGTTTAGACCTGTGCAGCTCTCCAACCAGGCGAGCTACACCATGTCGCCCACTACACCAGGCCCAGCTCGCCAAACCCAGCTCGCCCATGTGCCCAAAAATCCACGGTGCGCAAGGACCAAGGTCCCAAGCGTTGTAATTGAATAGCTCGGAGGCAAAGGCCAAAGTGCCCAAGGTCGCGAAAGTACCCTTCTTAAAGGGTTGCTAAGCACCTACTGCCACAAGTTAGAAAAATTCGCAAAAAAGACAAAAACGTCTAAGGCAAGGTTCATGAAACCCAATGGCCCAACGTGAATCAATCGAAGTGCAGTTCGCTGCCCTAAGTGGTTTAAGACGAACGATTCGCGGCCTTAAGTGGCGTAAGACGAAGAATATGCACTCTCAAAACAGAGGTACAATTCGTAGTCGTAAGTGACGTAAAACGAACGATTCGCTTCTCAAAGTAGAATAAGACGAACAATTATGTACTAGGAAAATAAATAAGAACGAGCTATTTTAAGAAATTATAACGTAAAAGCGTAAAAACATAAATAGAAAGAGTTGGGCAAAAAATGCTCGACTTATATTCAAAAGGATACTTAAGAGATTTTCAAGCCAAAAATATACTTGAAAAAATCCTAAGTATGAGTAGTAGTGCTGGCCACAAAGGCCGACCAGCTGGCCATCTTTGAACTACAGAAAGCTCCTTCTGGGCGAGCTGAAACTACTTGAACGAAAAACATAAGACTACAAAAACAGAGCTCCTTCTAGGCGAGCTATGAAGCCTGGCGACCTGCTACAACTTGGAAAATAAGAGCTAATCTAAGAAAGCAGGAAAAAAGCCTAGGTCCCGGGGGCGTCAACAGGGGCGGTGGCGACCTCAGTCGGGGCAGCGGCAACCTAGGCGGGGACGGGAGTGACCTGGGCACTGGGAAGGGCGAGTTCGGCCTCTGAAGTGATATTACCGTTCAGCGCGCTGGCGTCGAACTCGCCCAAGTTTAGCATGGCATCCCCATAGGCCTCCTGCAGTTGCTCGACAGTGAGCGGGACCTGCTCCTCCCCGCCGGCGACCTCCCCCTCAGCAATGTCCAACTCCAGCACCTCGACTGTTTTGATAATTCTAAAGCGGTCCGGTACAAAGTCGAGAGGTATGCCGAGCTCAGGTAGGTCGCCGATATCTAGCTCGGTGCCTTCAGGAAAGGGAACCCGGTCCAAGCAGGCCTTGAAATCGCCCACCACTGCCTCCACCTCATCATCCTTGTGAGCCCGCGCCCACCAAAGAGTCCGTAAAACTTCAGCGTAACATTGGACGCATCCTTTGTCAGAGGCTTCGGCCTTCACGGCGGTCAGGTCCGGCGAAGAGGAGGCAACATTACGCAGCTCGGCGATCTCATTAGCTTTCGCCTCCAACTCGCCCCTCAGCCTCTCGCAGTCGGCGTTTGAGCTCTACACTAGACCCCGCTGCAGTGCGAGGTCTTTCTTCGTGATTCTGTGGTTGCCGACCTCTTGGGCGAGCTGGGCGGCGAACTCCTCTTCCTTTGCTTTTATTCTCGCCTCCGTCTCCTGTTCGAGCCGGGCAAGCCGGCGTTGGACGGCGTCAAGCTGTTGAAGGGCACTCTGCTCGGCGGCCAACGAGGCCTCGGCCCTCTCTTCGGCGAGCTGCGCCTATTTTTTCGCCTTGTCGGCTGAGTCCGCCAATGCCAGCATTCGCTTGTTCCTGTCAGAACGACCTGCCTCCAGCTCGTTGATCTGCTCAAGGGCCTTCTGGTTAGCGAGCACCACCCTGCTCGCATAGTGGGTCGAGAGAAGAAGATTCTCTCTCAGATCCTGGTTGTTGACACCAGCCACCAGTGGGGTCGTCCAGTGCCTAGGCATCTCACTCACAGCATTCCGGGCTATGCCCGGAGGAAGATTCCGCATCGATGTGAGAGAGCGAGATCGCTCAATGGCATGCAAGGCCTCGTGGCGGTTCGGGAAGGCAATGGGGGCATAACTGCGGAATCAAAACAGATGGAAAATGTTAGAAAAATAAAATAATGATGGGCAAAGGAGGTTAGTTGGGCGAACTACTTACTGAATTCGGTCGGGATCCCAACCTAGCAGGGTGTCGTCGGTAGTTTGAACCCCGAACGGAGACGGCGAAGGGGGCGAGCTCCGGATGGGCATGGCCGCCAGCGGGGCGGCAGATTGAGCGGAACCCCCCTGCCCCGACCTCGCCGAGGTCCTCTCGACCCGGTCGGACTCCTCGTCGACCAGGCCCGTATACCTTGTCCTCTTGCGGGCCTGGGTGTTCTCCTCACCAACCCGGGACCCTTCACCCCGTTGGGGTCCTTTCTTCCCTTGACCTCGCTCGGTGGGGGCAACAGCTCGTCCCCCACCTCGGCAGGCCCTGGCGACCTCCGGTGCCTTGGTCTTTTCAGGAGCTTTGATCTTCTCCTTCTGAGCTCCCGATCCTCCCGCCTCCCCCTTTTTGGAGGCGAGCTCTGCCGCCTTGCTCGCCTCCAGCGCGAGCACGGATGGTGGAGCAAGTCTGTTGGGGCGAGGTGGGCCCTCGGGGACCTCGACGATCGGGATAGCGACGAAGCTACCACCTGCACAAAAAATCAGGAATATCAGCACAATGGGCGAGCTACATTACCCCCCCATAGGCGAGCTGCATAAAGTTGGACCTGGGAGCTCGGGACCTTGGATGTCGAGGTGGTGCGGCAATGTAAGGAGTCCGGCGAGCCGCAGGCAGTGGTGCGCACACAGGTGGGCGACCTGTCTGTCCTTCTCACTCCTCAAGCAACAGATGGCGCGTACCACGTCAAACTGCTCCGACACTCTAGGCCTCCCCCGGCTGGATTTGTGTCGCTTCGGAACTGCAAAAACAAAGAAAATTAGAATTAGTATACCTAATTCAACCCACACACCCTTATATAAACGACCTACTGCTTGCTTCCCCATATCCCTCCGGAGTGGGGATACGGTCAACCCGCCCATGATACGTGCTGGAGGCTCGCCAGTCGCCGCCTATGAAGAAAAATTATTTCTTCCAATCACGGATTTTATTGGGCAGGTCCCCCAGAAATTTCTCCCCCGGACGAGCTTTCAGATAATAATATCCAGCACCGTCCTGTGTCCGTTTGGTCACGGCGAAAATCTCGCCCAAGTCCGCTGAGGTCGTCGCGTTCTCATAACCCTCCAACCCAAAAACGGATAGGGCGGCGAGAAGGTTGCTCCACGCGTTCGGTGTGAGTTGGGTGATGGCCAGATTATTGTCAGCTAGATATTGGCCAATAATGGGATGTAGCGGCAACGAAAGCCCGGCCCTCAGTACATCTACATTCAAGGCGGTCATCCCCTCAGGAGGTGCGTCGGCCCGCTCATCCTTCATTGGGGCGTACATGAAGATGTCCAGAGGGATGCGATACTCCCTGCGTATGATGGGCAGGTCGCATTCATCAATTAGGCTCACCACCTCGCCAGCTTTGAACTCAGAGGGGGCAACTCCCTCCAGGTCGGCAGGGTCGGGGCGAGGTACCCGATTCGGGCAGGGGAAGCTCGCCGCGTACTCGGCGATATACTCATTCCAGTCGAATGGGTGAACCACCTGGGTGGGGACCTGGTACTCTACCAGCTGGGGTTCCAGGAAGCCAATACGGCGAAACCATTCGAGTGTAACTTCCTCCAGATCGCCACCCTCCTCGCCGACCTCGGCGTTACCCTCATCAACCTCCTCGGGTCCCTCATTGCCGCTGGCAACTCTTTCCTCTTTGGCGACCTCAACGCCTTCCTCCCATACCTCGCGGCATACAGAACTGGAGGCTCCTTCCCCCACATTGGGACGGATTTCGCTGGGCAGCTCGCTGGATACTCGGCGAGCTACCGAGGTCGCCTCTGAGCTGGAGCCGATTTCCACATACGAAACCCGGGGTAATTCCTCCTCGGTCATTGGCCGTTTGTCGGGATTTCGGCCTGATAGGGTTCTACTTGAAGAGCGTGTCGACATGGTCTCAGAAAAGTTCAAAGGTCCCGTAGTCCAAAATCCCGCAGTCGAAGGGTCAGGGAGATTCGAGAGTTCCTCGGTACAATCCACGGTCCAAAAATCTCGTAATCCCGAAGAAACAACAGAAAAATAAAGCAAAAGAGGGAAGAAAAGGGAAAAGAAATCGAATCCTACCTTGGAGAGCCTTCGAAAATCCGTCGAACACGAGAAAAATTGGTCGCCGGGAAAGCTCTGGAATTCGAAATGCAGAAAGTGAAGAAATGAATCCACCTCACCCTATTTATAGACGTCGGGGCGAGGTGCAATATTCACGAAACACAAGGGCCTGTCTGCAAAAAATTTAAAAGATGGTGTTATTGTAGGCGGGAACCGAGGTCTCAAAAGGCGTGCATGACCCCTGGATTCCCGCACCACGTCAGCCAGAAGCAACCGCCTGGGTCGAGCTCGCCTGTCAACCCAACAGTCACCCATAGGTAGTTCGCCGAGTTTTAAGTTTTCCAGCTCGCTTGCACATTTGACAAGGTCATAATGCATGCGAGCTGGGGGGCAAATGTTGATATGGCGAACTAACACCATCGACATGGGGCAATCACCCCTAGGCTTAGCGGGTCGCCAGGGCCCACCCAGGTCCGTTGAAGTACGGAGCTCGCCCATGCAGGGATGACTTAGCTACGTAGCTCGCCCAAAGGAGCTAACCTCTATCATTACCGGAGCTCGCACGAAGCTCGCCCCATGTCCCCCTGTGGGCCTCACCGAGTTCCACCATCATGTAGCATCCGTAAGCCATATAAGGCATTGAAACTCGCTCCGGAGCTCGCCCGAGCCACTGAAACTCATCTCCGAGCTCGCCCATGAGCTCGCATGTTAGCCTACTAGATCCCGATGGTTGTACTCTTTTTCCCTCTGTCCGGTTTATCCACAAGGGTGGTTTACGGCGAGGTTTTTAATGAGGCCCATCTAGTCTAAGGCATAGTAGTAGGACGAGGCGCGGTAAAGGAAGCAGTGTGAGAGACCAAGACGAGGGTAAGGAACCCTCGTCAACACCGGAAGCCACATAGGCTCGTAAGGTGTCGTCTCACACTCACACACCTATAAATAAGACCTCTCTTGTACTATTCACACAACTCTCACAATTCTGAAAATTAATACAATCCACACTGCAATATTTCTCTCTCTAAACTCTCTGCTCTCCCTCCTCATATTACATCCAAGAACACAAAGTCTTGGATTATTGTTTGATAGGATTAATATGTTGTAAAGCCACATAAACAAACATCTATTAGTAAATTCTATCAACAACCATCAATTGCTATAAGCGAGCTGAAGGTCGAGATCTCTTGCTGAGTCTGAGCTAAGCTCAGGTGCGTGATCAGGAGAAGAGGCAGAAGAACATACCTCATCATCTGCTATTAGGCAGAGGTCATCATACTCCTCATCGAGAAAAGTTTAGGGGATCGGTGTCCTGGGCCATCAGAATCTGAGGAATCCTGAGCAAGCATTACTTTCCGATCAGAAGCCCTGAGATCTCTCTTTGCTCTCCGATCCTCTCACTCACGAGCTCTGAACTACGGGAAATCATACTGATAGTGCCCAACCTTCTTGCAATGGTAGCACTGATCGGCATCACTTGCAGCAGATTTATCAGTATAACGCTTACCTTCTGAGTCCCTACTGCTCTCTGACGATCTTTCAGGCTTGGAGCTAGATCTTCTGGACTCAGCATCATCTCTCCTCCTGGAGCTCTTCTCATCTCTTGGGCGCTCAGGCTCATCTCTCTCCCTCCTGGAGTCTGAGCCCCTCCTCTTTTCCCTCTGAGGGCTTGACCTCCTGGGGCTCGAATACCTACGACCCCTGGAGTTTGTATAAAACTTCTTATACTTGCCAAAACGAGAGTTCAGCATCTCGAATCTCCGGGCATCAGGCTGTACTCCAGAGCGAGCTCGTCCCTTTTCAGCTCCTTCAGGGACTTGGAACCTGATCCAGCCTCAGGCTCAAGAGCGGTTTTAAGAGGTAGGCTCTTTTCCTTCTTAGGCGTCCTTGCCTTAGTCACATCCTCACTAACCTCACCCTCCGTCTTCCTCTTATTGAGGTCGAATTCTAGAGCCTTTAACTCTGTGAAGAGGTAAGTGTGAGAAACATTCGTGAGGTCCTGAGTGTTCTTCAACAAGATCACTCTTGTATCCCATCTTTCAGGGAGACAGTTAAGAATTTTCGAGGACACCTCCCTCTTGGGAATCTCCTTCCCAAGGGTTGTCAGCTCGTTCATCATCTTAATGAAACGAGCTTCTATCAGATCGATGGATTCTCCATCCTACATCTTGAATGCCTCGAACTTCCTGATAGCAAGATCTCTCTTGTTCTCTTTGATCTTCTCAGAACCCTCGCTCATCTCCACCAGGGAATCCCTGATCTCCTTCGCCGTCTTGACAATATTATCTAGTCCGATCTGCTTAATCTGATCAGCAGTAAGCGCGGACCTCTCCACAGGCTCATCTCCGGCTTGTGGAACTGGGAAATTTCCAGACACAGGCCAGGTGGTGGATCGGTTTGTCATGAATGTGATTAGACCAGTGTCGATCACCCTGTACATCTGGTCATGAATGGAGTAGAGATGGGTAAGAACTCTGAATTTTCAGTAATCATAATTAGTAATAGGGAACTCAGGAAGATTTCCCTCAAGGCGCTTAGAAGATTCCACGATATGCAAGTTTTCAGAAACAGATCAGTTCAGATGACCACCAAAAGTTTCTCCTCAGAAACTATCGGTACTCAAAGTCAGTGATCTTTTGAACCACTGCTCTGATACCACTTGTTGGTCTCGAAACGAGTAAATCAGTGGGGGGGGGGGGGAATACACTGATTTCAGATTTTCCCAGAAAATCTCAGGGAAATGTTCTTTCAGGCTTAGTCAGGAAGATCCTAAGGTGTTCACAAAACTGATGGTCCACCGGAGTATCAGGGATGAATCAGTATGGAACCAAATAGGCTATGTCTGAGTAGTGCTCTCAGAAGCTCACTAGAGATAACCTACCTACTGACCGCTCGGAAGCTAGTCAGTTGGATAGCTATCTCAGTAAGCTATAGTACGTGCGGAAAGTGAGCCCTTAAGTTTTTCTACTCGTTTTAGTTCCTGAAAACCTTGATCAGTATTGCTTTGGAAACAGTGATTAAGGCTGGTGCACAAGTTTAAGTATCAGGAGAATTGGTTCCTCACCTGACAGTTTTAAAACTGATGCAAGTATGTTCAATTTATAATGATGACAAATATGATCCTGAACAATAAATGTAAATTAGCACAAGGGGGCATTTTTAACGTAGTTCGGAGATAACCAACTCCTACATCCACGACCTGATTTAACAGGAAGCTACCCTTTACCACTGAGGATAGGTACTTGTTTTTAACGTGGCAAGGTGCACGAATAGCCTGCTTCTCTTAGGAATTGACCCTTGGGTGTTTTACAAGTCTCAGTCCTTCTAACTAACCTTCTCACAAACTGATGGATTTGGTATTCTAGTTTCCAACTAAGGTGTGTTAATCCTTCTTACAAATCAGTGCTAAGGATAGGATTAACACTCTAAGCAATATATCGACCAGATTCCTACTACAACACTAGGGAAATTTAAAACTTTAGAGTGTTACTTAAAATACGCTTTGAGTGCTTGGAATCTTGAGAAATTTCTCGTAACCTTGAATCGGTGCAATGTGATCTGTATTTATAGGGTGATTTGAAAAAGATCCATTGGAGGAGATCTTGATCAAATCAACCTATTTTAGGTACGTGCAGACTTTGGTTTTCCTTGACTGACAATATCCATACTAGGTATGGTAATTCTTTGATACGCCGCCTGCAGCTCTAAGAAATATTAAATGCGGGGCAGTCTTCGTACATGCGTGTCGCCTCCTTACTGGTCGTTTGTCCAACGGCTACTTTGTCGGCTTTGACTTTGATAAACCTTGTACATTTATAACTCTGAGTTCCTCGCTCTTTACTCAGAATAAATATTTGTCTTTACTACCAAGATGCTGACATTCCCTTTATTCCTCAGACTCCATTGCACGTGTAACCTTGCCTTGTCAGGACTTACAAGTATCAGATAAACTGATACTAAGCCCAAGTCAGGACTTATGAACATCTGAGTGACATTCAGCCTGATCAAAGTCACACTTGCCCTTCACTAATGGAGCCCTGCCCTGAGCATGCTTAGTGTACTCAATATGGACCTCATCAGTGATTGTCTTCAGGATGGCTTCCACATAGCTTCAGGAATCTTTTCAGGTTTCTCAGGTTTAGCTTCAGGTTGACCATTTTCAGGACGATCTTGACCCTCAGGGTTGGAAATACTTCTGACTTCAAACTTTTGGGACGTCTCCATTAGTCTTCAATCTTCAGCACGTTTCCCCTGAACTGAATACCTGTAAATAGAAAAGTCTATTCTAACCTAACTATCCTGAAACTATCATCCTGATGAACTATACTTAGGCAAATTCATCAAGGGGTTTTGGGATCTAATCAAAACACTTAAAATTGTCCCAACAATGGACATTATAAATACAAATTTATACAGATCATTAGATTCCTATATCTATAAATCTAAAGATTTTCCAGATGCGGAATAATGAAGATCGTAGTATGTTCAGTATAAAACTACAACCTTCATTATATGATTTAAAACAATAAAGTCAAAAATGGTTTAATCGACTTAGTGAATTCCTCCTGAAGAAGGAAAGAGGTTGAAGAAGCTAGTTCAATCTTATAAGTTAAAATTAAAAAATGAAAAATCTTATGTAAAATCAAGTTTTGTCTCGTCCTGTAGATCGAGCATCTCCCTAGAGGAATTGTTATACACTAGTGAATCTACTTGAAAAAGTTGTTGGATAGATTCTATATGGACAAATCTCGTCCACTTAGTACACTAATAGTTATTTGCTCTCTTGAAGTAGAAAAGAACTTATTTAGACCTATAGAAGATACCAAGAAAATATTAGGACCAGAAGTTCCTTGTTTTAGCGCGAATGTCGCATTACTTTATCTTGCAAACTGCACTAGACCGGATGTCGCTTTTGCAGTAAATTTACTTGCAAGATTCAGTGTCTTTCCTACAAGGAGACATTGATATGATGTTGAACACATATTAAAGTATCTTCGAGGTTCACAAAATTTTGGTTTATTTTATCATAGAAACCAAGACAAACCACTAGTATGTTATTCAAATGTTGGTTATATGTCTGATCCCCACATTGCTAAATCGCAAACTGGTTACGTTTTTCTCTGTGTTGGTACAACCATCTCATGGAGATCTGTTAAACAAATTATGGTGACCACCTCTTCAAACCACTCAGAGATTATAGCTCTGTATGAGACAGCACGAGAATGTGTTCGGTTAAAATTGTTAATAAAGCACATTTACGATTCGTGCGGTATCCTTTTAAACGACATAACTCCTACTGTAATCCATGAAGATAATATTGTCTGTATTGCTCAAATGCGTAATGGTTATGTCAAAGGGAACTTGACGAAACACATTTTCCGTAAATTCTTTAATCCTTACGAACTCCAGAAGAGTGGTGAAATCAAAATACAACAAATACGCTGAAGTGACAATCTTGTAGATTTGTTCACTAAATCCCTCCCCCTATCTACTTTTGAAAAATATGTTTATGGAATTGGGATGCGTCGACTTGGAAGATTGTTATCTTCAGGGGGAGTATCAATTTCAAAACAATCCTGAAGATTAAATCTCGAAGATCAATAGTTGTACTCTTCCTTGTTAACTAACGTATTCTTCCAAATTATAATTATAATGTCGAAGGGGGAGTATTATAAAATATAAATGTAATGTGGACATTAATAATTCAATAAGTCCATTGGGCCTTTGGCCGAATGGGCTTTAGGTTAGTTAGGGTTATATCCTTATATATAAATGTATTTCTTTATATAAACGTACAATGCTATTCTGCAGTATTATCAGAAAATCTCCTGACTTTGTCGCCCCCAGATGTAGTCCTTGAGACGAACTGGATAACCAAATTTGTGTCTATTTCGTCCTTACTTTTGATTATTGGTTCTATTAATTCACAACAATTCTAATATTAGAAACGAGAATTACCAATGAAAACGAGCTCATAAAATAATTCAGCTGCTAATATTCATGAAAGAAATTGTTTAAATACTAACTTAACTCCAAGACATGGGCTAGGCCTAATAATAATAGTAATTAAAAGAGCATAATAACTTATTAAACAATAATACGGCAACTTAAATGCATCTTCATTCAACCCCAAGACTCTCCCTAGCTTCATCTCTGTCAATTTCTAAATTTTGTTGATTGAAAAAGAAACATTAGAAATGAGGAAATACAGCTCAATAAATTTCATAATTTTTAATCAAGTTATTACAATGTTTTACAAGTCGTAATTTAATTAACAAAAGAAATGTGGATGAAATCTAATTAAATAAAAAAACCAATGTAATAGAATAATTAAATAATATATTATGACAAAAATTTATATAGAATTTTTTCAAAAATAAACTTAAAAGAAAAATCAAACACACGCTCGCATTTATTAAAACTAATCACGCTCGATATCCAAGTAGTTGATCCCATGCTAAACATGTCCCCCCCTTCCCCTTCCCCTCCCCCAACCCAAACACACAAGCATGCACACGCCTACTTACATGTAAAATAGTTTAGTGGTTGTGATTTTATTATTATTTTTTAATTATTATAAATTTAAAAATAAATTAAATAATATTATATAATAAATTTAAAAACTTGTTCTCAATTTATGTTAGTATAATAACACGCATTTCTCCATTTAGTAACATACATTTGTCCACATAGTAACACAAACTAGAGGACAAATATGTGTTACTATTAGAGCAAATATGTGTTACTATCATATAAAATGTTGTTATTTTACATGTATTTATTTTTTTCATAGTATAAATAATTTTTCACATAATGAAAGAATAAAATGTGTAATACTATAAGAACAAATATTGATTATTCACAAATATATATATATTTTTAAAGAAATAATTATTTTTTCATATAATAACATATGTATTACATGAAACAATATACATAGATTTTAAAAGAATGATGAATAAATTTAGAAACACATATTTATTCTCATAAAAATATATTTTGCCCATATAGTAATACACATTTGTCCATATACTAACACAAATTGAGAGACAAATGTGTTATTATCTTATAAAATGTTGTTATTTTAAATACTTATTTATTTTCATAGAATAAATAATTTTTCACATAATGCAAGAGCAAAATGTGTGATACTATAAAAATAAATATTGATTATTCACAAATATTTATATATTTTTAAAGAAATAATTATTTTTTCATATAATAACATGTGTATTACATGAAACAATATACGTAGATTTTAAAGGGATGATGAATAAATTAAAAAACACATATTTATTCTCATAAAAATATATTTTGCTCATATAGTAATACACATTTGTCCATATAGTAACACAAATTGGGAGACAAATGTGTGTTACTATTAGAGCAAATGTGTGTTACTATCTTATAAAATGTTGTTATTTTACATATATTCATTTGTTTTTATAGAATAAATAATTTTTCACATAATGCAAGAGCAAAACGTGTGTTTACTATAAGAACAAATAATGATTATGCACAAATATTTATTTATTTTTATAGAAATATTTTTTTTTCATATAATAACATGTGTATTATATGAAATAATATACCTAAATTTAAAGGGATGATGAATAAATTAACAAACACATATTTATTCTCATAAACATATATTATGTCCTTACAGTAACACACATTTGTCCATATAGTAACACAAATTGATAGACAAATATGTGTTACTATTTTAGCAAATGTATGTTACTATAAAATTAAATGTATGTCACTGTAAATTTAAATATGTGTTACTATATGTATAAATATTTATTTACAACATAATATTAAATGAATAATTAATTTTTAATCAATACATCAATTTAAAAAAATTAAAAAATAAAATAAACTTAAAAAAAATTCCAAAAGCTATTGTTGAAGTTGGGTTAGGGGAGGGGGCGGAGGGGTAGGGGTTACTTTTATATTAATTAATAGTTCGGGTTAAAGACTTGGACCTGGGGAGTGATCTAAATTAGATTAGTGTGAGTTAGCTTTTGAGTAAGGGTGTGGTTTCCGTCTTTCTTTTCTTCTGTAGAAATTTTTACGCAAATGTTACTCATATATTATCCATCTTTCTAAAAATTTTAATTCTATAAATCCGCCTATATTTATACTAGACCAATCTTGTATCCATCCGATTATGAACCGCTGCGTACTAAACTGAGACATAATTTTATTGGAAATTAATTTTCATTGCAATTAATGTAAACAAAGTAGTGAAAAAGATGTACAAAAATGATGGATCAGTTCTACAGCAATACTAGCTTAGACTATATATCTTCATTTTCTCTATTGAGCACCAAAAAAACTGATGCAGATTATAAGATAAATGACTCCCATTATTGGCTAGAATCAACTATCACTTGTACAAGACTTTGGGTTTCAGAATTTAAAGGTTGAATGCCCCGATAATGATCTGATCCTAGTCGATTGAAGTCCTCCCTACTTAAAGTGGGGAGAAATAAGTGGGCATGACAGACGCTCGATCTACAAAGTGGACAGCTTGAGTGTGTCTGAAACCAAGTGTCAATACAAGAAACGTGAAACACATGGGAGCAGATAGGGAGATGCTTCACCCATTCATCTTCTTCGAATTCACCCAAACACACCGCACATTCCGCCTGCGATTCTTGATCATCTTTTCGTTTCTTGATCTGAGTGACAGGAAGCGAGTGCATAACAAAGGACTCAAGCCCCCTGCTGTGCAACGCAGACGAAAACTCTTCGAGATGCTCGTTTATGCGCCTCCTTTGAGACGAACTTCGTGTTACACGAAATAACACGCAATTTCTCTCAAGAATCTTGTAGTAACTGAATAAAAGGAAGATGCTACATATTAGTCCGACCAGGCCGATTACCTGAGGATTCCATCTTGGAGAATTGCCACCCGGTGAGCCAATAGGAGATGGAGACATATTAATTGTATACTATCTAACCAAGTAAATGAGACAATGCTATCTAAAATGGGAAACTTGAAACATAGAAAATAAAACAATTAATGATACTGGTGATGAAAACTAAGAAGAATGTTACATCATAACATTGGAAATAACAAGATCTAATTTGTCATCAACCTTACTCTCATTTCTTAATTGATATATGCTACCCTTAATTTCATGATTTCCATTTAAATAACAAAAGACGTTACATTGGACAATACCAAAATAAACAAATCAAAATTGTATGTCTAAATTTGAAGTTACACACATTTCTTCACTGCAAATTCTGCTTTCTATCGTTTAGATAAAAATTTATGTAAAAATGATCAACTCAAATTTTCAATTAACCATTATGCATATTAATCATTATTAATATATATATATATATATATATCAGTTGAAAAATCAAGTTAATATAAATTTGACTTTAAACGAGACCTACTTGATCTTTCAAGAAAAGAATAAACTTTCCGTACACTAATTTTGTCATGTAAATATTAAGGGCATTTTAAAATTATTTTAACTGTTTTAATTAAATAATATTATCATGAAGCTAATACTTGATAATCAAATATCTACTACGGCAATAATTTATATGAAATGTTTTACGGTTGTTGTAAAATATATTATATATATTAAAAATTCGTAGATTCATGGTTGGGTCGGGTCGAATTTTGGTAATTTTCTCAATTCTCACGCAAGCACATGAATTTTCAGATTTTTCGCTCCCATTAATGTTACTTTTTAGGCAAATGCATATTATTTTAAGACAAAATGTGTGTTAGAATTAGACCAAATGTTGTTTTTTACATATATATCACTTATTTTTGTAGAAATAATATTTTTTCATACAATGTAAGAGCAAAATGTGTGTTACCATAAGAAAATATATTATTTTCTCATAAATATTTATGTAAATATTAATTTTTTTATAGTAACACACATTTTTTATTAGATTATATAAAAAAATGTTATTTCTACAAAAACAAATGAATATATGTAAAAAAAATAACATTTAATTTGATTGTAACCCACATTTTGCCTATTAGTAACATGCATTTGTCCAAATTGTAATGTACTTGTGAGCGAAAAAATTAGGAATTATAGTTGCGAAAATTTTGAAAAAAAATTGACCAAATCCAACTCGACCCAGTTAGGGACCCGCAAATTTTTAATATGATATGTTTTAAACCGTGAAACGTTTCATATGAGTGTACTTCATCTACTACTGGTATTATATATACATATATATATATGTATGTATTGACTATGGAATAAAAGGGTAAAAGAGGACGTTTGGTTCCATAAGAATTTGTGCTCGTGAATTTGGTCATTTTTTTAACATGAATGTTCTCAAAAGTTTTTTCATTAAAAGTAATGGATTAATGTGTGATCAAATATGTTTTATAAATTCTCAGGAAACCATATGTGCAATATTTTTTAGTGAGTGGAACTAAATATAAGAAAGGTAGGACCAAATTCGCTAAATAAAAATTAGCAAATGTGTTATTTACCCTGGAATAAAAGGATGAAACAATGTATCGCTGGAAAACTAAAATCAATGTTTCAGAAATTTACACTATCCCGATGCTTCCTATTTGTACAGAAAAAAAAGAAAGAAATTGAAGCTCCCTCCAACATTCCTAATATCAACCAAACCTCTGTCTCTTGGCTAAAGGAGAAAATGTATCAAGATTCATGAATTTAGAATTGGTCCCACAATGTCCAGAGCCCAAATTAGCAAAATTGAGTATAGGGGCTGACAGGTTCTGAATTTGAGCAGAGTCTGGTCTTATGGAGACCGGAGGTATCTGAAAGGGATGCATCTGCGGCGGAGGATTCCGCCAATTGGGAAGCGGCGCCGCCATCATGTGGTGCTTGAGGAGGGGCCCCGCCTGCACCACCGCCTCGACCAACTTTCCCTTCTGGGGTAAAACGAGACCCTTGGCCAGAGAATCAATGGTGTGATCGGAGTTGATGTGAATGGGCGAGGAGACGGCGTCGAAGAGGGAGTCGACGGGAGAGGGTTCGTTGGATTCTGTAATGCTGAAGAGGGGGGTGTCGAGGCAGGGGACGACGTCGTTTAGGGTGGTGGTGGTGGTCTTGTTGAAGAGCTGGATTCGGGCTTCGTCCCTCTGCTGGATCACCAATTCCAGGAGGCGGATTAGGCGGTTTATGTACTCTTTGTTCATCTTCATTTCCTCATTTGCTTCCGCCCTTAGCTTTTCTAATTCCAGGGTTGTGCACACCAGTTTCTGCGCTAGTTGCTCCATCTCATTCTATCATTCTCATCCCAATTTCACATGATCAGAAATCCCACAATTCTTTATTTACCATTATAACATATATGCATAATCATCACTTTTATGATTCAGATCATGGGCTAATTGAAATCATTAGACTAATCATTAATTAGCATTGGATACCTAGCCTAAAATGGATCATAAAGACTTAAAAAGTTCTCATCTAACTTTTTCTTTCTTTCTAATATATATCAAGAAATGCAGCACAGAATAGAAAGTAAATCAAGGGTCAAAAATAAAACAACACTGCCATGGTTAATTTACAATGCAGAAGAAGTGGAAAAATACACAAAGAAATTTGCATTAAAGATTAGGAATAATTAAATTACAAGAAGATTTTGAAAAATATTTGGGATTAAATGGAGATAGGGAAGAAGAGATGCGCACCTCTTCAAAATCCCAAAAAGGAGCCATTTCCCCCATTGTTTCTGCGTGTAGAAGTGATCAAAGATATATTTCTGAAATTTAGTGTGGAAGGGTCAACTTTGGAAGAAAGGGGTTTGAGAGCTATGAGTTGAATTCTTTATATAAAGGAAAGCTCAATAAAAGGACAAGATATATAAATTAAAAAAATATTAAAAATTTCATTTATATTTGTATAAAAGGAATATAGAAATGTTTAACACTAGAAATAAATGGGACCCCGTTACTTATTTCCGTCTCATGGAAAAAAATAATATTAAGGGAAAAAAACACAAATTCCACCGTTTAAGGATGTTGTCTTCTGTTACCATCTAATGAAAAAAAACCAGTTGTTTAAAAAAAAACTGTCTTTTATATTATCAAATACACTGTGTCATTCAGTATTTACTATTTAGGTAAAATATTCAAATTAATATTTCTTCTATTTCAAAAAATTTGTCATTTTTTAGCTTATATCTTGCGGGACAATGTTTATTGGTTTACATATTTTTTTCCTTTTCTCCCAATTTTACCCCTTAAAAATAGACTTTTAATTAGAAAATAAACTTTGCAGATCTGCTAAATTAGCATATTTAAATGAAAATATTATTTATAAAATTAGCACCAAGTTTTAACTTATATTCTTATTTAATTGTGTGTATATATATATATATATTCACAAAAACTCGTATGCAATATTGCACAAAACCCGACCCGTGCAATATCCCCAAATGAAAATTCGCGGATCCAATAAAATTTTTAAGGAAAATTCTGCCACTTACAGAATGTATACCACATGAACATATTTGTGCTACTGTAAGACAAAATGTGTGCTACTACATTTTAAAATTTATTTTTTTGTACTTTTAAAGTAACTATAAGAAATTAATGTGTATTTTTACAAGAACAAATATGTGTTTCTTAATTTATTTTTCATTTTATTATTAGTTTTATGTTGATAATATGTTGCTAATGTAATAATACCTTACATGTGTTACTATCTCGTCACTCCCAAAATGTATACCACATGAACATATGTGTGCTACTGTAAGACAAAATGTGTGCTACTACATCTTAAAAAATTAATTTTAATGAAATTCCAGAAAGTATATCATATGAACATATGTGTGCTACTGTAAGACAAAATGTGTGCTACTACATCTTAAAAAATTAATTTTATCGAAATTCTAGAATGTATACCACATGAATATATTTGTGCTACTGTAAGACAAAATGTGTGCTACTACATCTTAAAAAATAATAATTTCTATAAAACACAATAAATATTTATGAAAAACGAATATTTTTTCTTATAATAATACACATATTGATCTTACATTGTATTAACATGTTTGTTTTTCTACAAAAACAAATGAATATATATAAAAAAAATTAACATTTGTTCTTATAGTAGTACACATTTGACCTTGTAGTAGCATAAATATACTCATACAGTATCACCAACTGGAAGCGAAAATCCTGAAATTTGCCCAAATCCGACCCAGGTCGTTCAAGATCCCCGAATTTTGTTACTTTGACCCTATTGACCCGCGGATTTTCAAAATTTTCCTTTTTTGGCATATATTGCACCGTGCAATATTGCACGGGAGACCTACTCATATATATTAGTCTAATTTAAAGAATAAATTGTAAGAAAAATACATTCCATAATGTAATACAAATATTCAATAGTCACAAACTTTATAAATGAAAGGAGTATATGATAAATATAATTGAAATATATAAATTAAAAAAGTTAATATAATTAAAAGGTGTATACTAGTATAATTTAAATCTGATAGCAAAATATTTTATTCTAACTTTGGTTCTATCTTTTTCTTTAGTCAATGGCTGAATCCAGATAGATTTCCCTAATTTATTATTCTCTAAATAATAGTAATTATATTCTGGTCTCCTTTGTAAAATTGAAATTAACGATCAATTACGCGGTTAAATTTTTTAAAGAAGGTAAGTTGTAATTTATGTTCATCCATAGTTATTTTGCATGTTAGATTTATCCTTTGCACCCTTTAGTCAATTTCTTCATATTAAAATGTATTTATTGCATAATGAATTCCATTGATATATGTATATGTTTATAACACATTTAAAACATGTGCAGAAATTATTTAAGGAATATATTATACTCATATTTAATTGCTAATTAAAATAAATAAATATGAGCAACACTTGCGTAGAAATTTCCACCGAAAAATCTTTCTAAAAATAAATTAAAACACAAAAATGACGGTCGCACCCCTAAATATTTTCGCTGATGAGCTAATGCCATAAAACCCTTTTAGCTGGTAAGTAAAGCTCATTTCTTTTCTTTTTTTAATTTGAAAATTGTGTATTGATTTGATAAAATTCAAGTAAATATAATAACACACAATTTGATTTTACAGTAACATACATTCAATTTTACAGTAACACACATTCGTTCTAATTGTAACACAAATTTGCTCCCCACTTTATGTTACTATACGGACAAATGTGTTTTACTTTAAGGACAACATGAGTTTTTATAAGAATAAATATGTGTTTCTTATTTATTCATCATCCCCTTAAAATCTAGGTATATTTAATCATGTAGTAATACACTTTTTACTATTTTATATGTATTATTAAATGAAAAAATAATTATTTCTATAAAAATAAATAATATATTAATGAAAAACTAATATTTATTCTTATAGTAACACACATTTACTCTTTATATTATATAAAAATATTTTCTCTGTTAAAATAAATGAATATATGTAAAAAGAATAACATTTATATTATAGTAATATACATTTGTTCTAATTGTAACATACATTTGCTCTCCAATATGTGTTACTATATAGACAAATATGTGTTACTTTAAGTACAAAATGAGTTTTTTATAAGAATAAATATGTGTGTTATTTATTCATCATCCCTTTAAACTCTTGGTTTAATGAATCATGTAATAATACACTCTCTACTATTTTTATATGGGTTATTATATGAAAAAATAATTATTTTTATAAAATAAATAACATATTTTTGAAAAACTAATATTTATTCTTATGGTAACATATATTTTACTCTTTATATTATATAAAAATATTTTCTCTATACAAATAAATAAATATATGTAAAAAGAATAATATATTATATGATAGTAACATACATTTACTCTAATTGTAACACACATTTCCTCCTTATTTTTTGTTACTATATAAGCAAATATGTGTTACTACGTTGACAAATGTATCTTATTGTAAGGATAAAATATAATTTTATAAAAATAAATAAATATATGTAAAATAACAACCTTTAGTTTGGATAATAATACACATTTTGTCCTATAATAAATATATTTACCTATATAATAGTAAAAAAAATTAAAAACAAAATTTATTGCTTAAATTTAAAAAATAAACAAATAAACTTTAAAAAAAAAACATTATGACATGTGGTAATGTATGGAAGAGTACCCAATTGCATGCGGTGGTGCATGCAAAGTAATATTCAGTGCATTAGCGATGCGCACTACTTCAGCGAAATTTAGCAATGGACAATTCCGTCTTTTTAACTCTTTTTAAGTTTATTTTTAGAAATTTTTACCATAAAAAATTTCTATTTAAGTTTTTATCAATAAATATGGATTAAATGTTACATTTGATATTATGTTGGATTTTGCATAAACTAAATTTAAGATGAATTTTTTCAAATGCATTACAACAATAACATATTCCCTCTAATAATTAATGACAAATACTTATATACAAATTTCTATGGATCTTCTACGGATCTAAGATTCGTAGAAATATCCATTTTTGAAAATTCGCGGGACTAAACAAGGGTCGGGTCGAATTTGAGTATTTTTTTCCAAAATTCGCTTAGCTTCTGATTTCGCTCCCAGGTATGTTACAGTTGTGGCAAATGCATGTTACTTTAAGGCAAAACGTGTGTTACAACCAGATTAAATGTTGTTTTCTACACATATTCATTTATTTTTGTAGAAATAAATATTTTTCATGCAATGTAACACATGTATATGTTACATTGTATGTGTAACAAATATTTATTCTTAATAAAAATACATTTTATCCTATAGTAACACATATATGCTCATATAATAACACAAATTGAGGAACAAATATGTGTTACAATTAGAGTAAATATGTATTACTGCAAATTTATGTTACAATTGGAGTAAGTTTGTGTTACTGCAAATGTGTGTTACATCTAGAGTAAATGTGTGTTACAATTAGAGTAAATGTGTGTTACTGCAAATGTATGTTACAATTAGAATAAATGTGTGTTACTGCAAATGTGTGTTACAATTAGAGTAAATGTGTGTTACTGTATGCACAAACATTTATTTATCCTTATGAAAATATATATTATATTTTATATAACATATATAAAGTATTAAATGATGTATTAAGTACATGAATAACATATTATTAACATAAATCAACAAAGAGAATAAAAAATAAATTAAGTAACACATATTTATACTTGCAGAAATACATATTTTCTTTATAATTACTTGAAAATTACAAAAAATTAATTTTTTAAGAATCTGTAACACAAATTTTGCGTAATTGTAACACCCATTTGCCCAAATTGTAACATACCTATGAGCGAAAAAATATATTATTAACATAAATCAACAAAGAGAATAAAAAATAAATTAAGTAACACATATTTATCTTTGCAGAAATACATATTTTCTTTATAGTTACTTGAAAAGTACAAAAAATTAATTTTTAAAGAATTTTTAACACAAATTTTGCCTAATTGTAACACGCCTTTGCCCAAATTGTAACATACCTGGGAGCGAAAAAACCTGGAACTACAAATTGCGCGAATTTTGGAAAAAAATGTCCAAATCTGACCCGACCCGGTTTAGATCCGCGAATTTTTCAAAAATTGATATTTCTACGGTAAAAATTTGTACACAAGTGTTGCTCATAATTAATAGGCTTGACTTGAGTGTGAAATTTATTGTTTATTTTAAACTGCACTTTGCAAATTTTATAATTGAATTTAGAATTCAATTTAATTAATTTAACGAATTATAAACCCATTAATTTTTAAGGGATAAGTTTTTTTGTGCCCGTGCAACTCAAATGTATTTTTAAATAATTACACAAAATATATTAAAAATTACAGGTATTATTACTGGAAAGTGTATTTTAAAAAACATTTGTGTATTATTAAAAATACATTTTTCAGTATAACGTGTGACTTTTCAATAATAAATGATGTAATTAATTAAATTTACATTTAAATTATACGGTGTATCTGGTGCATATAAAACTAATGCATTTTTAAGATGTTAAATCTGGACTCTCAATTAAAATGCAACCGTACATGTTCCAAGTTATACCAACTTTTAGGGGCTTTTTTTTTAAAAGAAAATTAGTATATCACCCGTGCATTTGCACGGTGTGTAAATATAACATATATATAATATTAATTTTTATTACAGTCATTTTTACATAAAAACGTGTATTTTTTTGTTGTTCAATAAAGTGTAAAATAATTATCCACACTTTCTTTTATATTTTTTTACAACTTGTGTTTTGTTGTTAACTTTAGTTTTTGAAGTTCTTATACATGTATATTTTGTGAACGATTCATACATGCATGTTTTGTGCACGATCCATCATGTACATTTTGTTTACGATTGGTACTTGCATATTTTTTGAATGATCAATATGCGAACTTCTCATGACCGATCTGTACGTGCACATTTTGTGAACTATTCATATATGCACATTCAAAATAAATTTCATGAATGATTCTTATGTGCACACATTTCGTGAACAATTCACAAAAATTCGATTATTAGATTGAGAAATGAAAAAAATTTAATAATATATCATAAAGCTATTTTGAAACCATGTTTTGTCAATCTCAGAACTCGTCTTTAATTGAATTTCTTTTTTAATATGCATTTATTGTCTTAACTATATTTTGTGAAGAAAACATGTGAACTTGATTTTTTATTATCAATGTTATACATATTAATTACTATTGATACTCAATTTTTAATACTAACAATAAATATTCATAATTAATAATAATTTTTGAAAAATGCAATCTATAGGAATTAAAATTAAAGTAGATCTACTCTATTTTAAAAATAATTTGGTGTTTTGAAATTTGTTTATTGGACCGCCAGTCTTAAATGAGACTATATTATTTCAGCACAGTCCGATTAATTCTCCTAATTTTAATTTGGGAGCACTGCACAAATTACGATTAATTCTCGTATGTATGTGTCTTCTAAATTACTATGGTATATGGGTATATACTATATATATTTGTTCACACTGGCTACAATCTAATATATTTATTTATTGAGTAGGTGAATTCAAATTTACATGAACTCGTATCATTATTATAAATAATCACTATCACTGTTATAAATATATATTTAATTTTTTAATAGTGATAGTGTATATACATAACAATGATAGTGAATAAACATAACAGTGATAATTGATAAACCCGAGTTTACCGTGAACTCGGGTTCATACAAATTTTTATCTTATTTGTTTTATACATAAAGGTAATGACATTATATTTTTAAAATAGTTTCTACTTTATACGTGCAATAATGTAAAAGGGAACAGAGACTATAATAAGGCAAACACTTTAAACTTTTAATTTTTTTATATAACGTGCAAGAATATAGAAAATAAATATTATCGTAAAATTAATTTGTATTTTATATATTTAATAATATTAATTATTCTATTAAAAGATATGAATGTGACAATTCTATAAATAAATAATCAATATTATTTTTTAGTTGATCGGTAAATTGATTTACAATAGATATGTGAACAATAACTAGTGGTGTACAACATATACATTATTTTTTTAAAATTAATGTTGTAGGTTAAATATTTAAAGTTCGGTCCAACAACGATTAGATATAGTCAAGGCCTATTAGTTCAATATGATATCGGGGCCCACATTTTTGTACCTGCGACGATCTTGAGACCTCATCAACGATCAGGCTAAGAGTCAACGACTAGAAGCCGACCTTACGTCGGAATAGCGACGTCATCCTAGCACTGAAATTAATCGACAACAAGTTTCGAGGAAGGTGACATACCTGACTTAGCGACCTCGCTAAACATAAAAGCACAGTCACTAGAAAAGCATATTAACACGCGCTTGTCTGGCCACTGTCTGACACAACAGTGCACCTCGTGAGCACTACCTGTCCTTGTCCAACGTGGCATCATGTATTTGATCTAGTACTGTCCAAAGGATAGATTCCTTATACCTTTAAAACAGGTCAAACCCCAGAATATAATATTGGGGACGTCTCTCAATACTATGTAAACCTATAAATAAGACCTCAAAAGTCCCAAACAAAGGATCAATAACCTTCAACTCCAAGTCCCAACATAGACTTTTCTCTTTTTTTTTATCGGTAAATATTAGTTAGTAGTTAGAAGTTAATTCATAAAGTGTCCAAGTACTACAAAATTTACTCCAAACCACCTTATATTTCCCTTAATGTGTTACCAAAGATAATCGAATTTGAGTCACTCACTAAAGTGTGGAGCTCAGTGGGTAGATGAGCTAATTCACCTGATTATAGACTTATCTCTTTTTATTTACAGCTTTAAAGTCTAAGTATTCTATTTTATGCACGCAAATGTTAGTATAGTCTAAGTCTTTTCTATATACCTGCACTGTGGAACATAAATATATTTTTAAAAAGTCACTCTTATTATCACTAAAAAGTCACTCTCGTCAAATCGTAGCAGGTTGATTTTATAATAGAAATATTTTTTCAAAATACAATAAAATTATATGATACACCATATACACAAATGAATTGATCATTAGTATATTACTTCTAGCACGTGATTTAATTAAAAAAACAAGTAGAGACGAGGGAGTGATCCCTTGCAAATGATTTGGTTACTCATTCAAAACAATATTAATTACCTAAACAAGTTTTACATGAAAATGATTTATGATAAAATTATCATGAATTAATTTTTAAGTATCATATATTTAATTAGAAATATAAAAAATTTCATCAAGAGTACTAAAATTGTGGTTAATAAAATCTATTATAATTATAATGCAATATCATTGACCCATATTTTTTAATACTTTTGATATGATTTTTGATATTTTTATTCAATCGTTTGATATTGTAAAATTATTTCATGATAAATTTATCATAAATTATTTTTATATAATAATTTGTATAATTATTTTTATTACGCAATATTATTATTCTATTAATACATAATGATATAATTATGATGTTGGCGTGGGAAAGAAAACTAAACGGTTAACTCCCCAACTCAATAATCATTTGAAATTTGAATGCAAGTTTTCACACTATAAACCATTTTTTTTCCTAATAATGATAAGAATTATTATTATATAGAAATTTAAAATATGATACCACGCTGCCGCACCGCTGCGCCGTTTGTTTCGTTGATAAGCATCTTTTACAGCTTTTTTTTTTTTTTTTTTGAGGGTTTTACAGCTTTTAATTGGTCATTATAATTTTATAGATGTACATTCTCCTTTGAGAGGTAAATAAATCTTCTTCTCTTCAATTTATATGCATCGTATTTTAAAATCGAATAAATATTTTATATAAGAGTTGATTTTGTGTGAAATAATTTTATCATAAAAAGATTTAAATGAACACTTTATAGTAAAATAAATAGGGATAAATTTTGAGTTTTATTACAAAGATGGATAAATGTGCAATTTTTAGAATATTTGTACACTCATTCTTAGTATGCTTTTGGGGTGCATTTTTTTTTTAAATTTTTGCACAATTGCCCTCTTTACAATTTAAAGTAAAAGTGTGCCTATTTTTTCCAAACAAATAATACCCTTTAATGTAATAATTCATATCGTTCAAATATCTTACACTATAAACAATTATTCTCTTTCTTTAATGAAATAATTTTTTTTATAATTCGATATCCCATCCAAACACTGACTAATTCAAATAGTCCACAACCGTATCCTAAAAAAAACACCCTTAAACCAATTTCATGTTGAAACTTTAACTAATATTTATGTGCTACTTTTGCAAAATGTAATCTTACCTCTAAATGTTGTTGGTCCGAATATTCTTTTCACTACAAAAAAATGTGTGTTTTAGCGACCATTAGCGACCGCTTTTGATTGTTGGTCAATTTTGGTTGACTAACGACTGATGAGCGACCGCCAACGGTTGCTATAAAAAAATAGCGACCGCCTACTATCGGTCGCTAAATATTTAATTAACCATTTAGCGATCACTAAGTGGAGGTCGCAAAATAATTAATGAACATAGGCGGTCGCTAAATGTTGAAACTTAAGTGGGTAGTCCGAAAGTAAAGGCCCGATTCCATTTATAATATTAGCGAACACCTTAAGACGATCGTTAAATTAAATATAATTTTTGCGACCGCTTATGTGGTCGCTAAATATGGAATTCGATGTGGTAGATGAGCAATAATTGCCCGATTTGATTCTTTATTTTGCGACCGCCAAAAGCGGTCGCTAAACCAAAAAAGACGGTCGCAAATATACGAATATACTATAACTTCTGCTCAATTTCTTCACTTTGTTTTGGGGGAAAACCCCACTTTCCTCCTCTATGATAACAACTCTTGTTTAAATGAATTTTATTAACACAATGATATACAATTGAATTTATTTGAATTTAAGGTTCTCTCTCTAGGCTTGATCCTCTGATTCTCATCTAACTTTGACTTGACTTGATATGAGTTTGGCTTGACTGTGCTTGTCTTGTCTTTGACTTGAAACGATTCATCCAAGGACGGAGTGTCTTATTGGGGATTTTTGCGGATGCCCGGATCTAATCGGGTTATACACTAATCACAAATTTAAGTCAACAACTAATATCATGGTTTAAATATAATAAAATTAAATAGTTGAACACCCAACAACAGAATTTTCATGCAAAAACATATGACAGTATAAAAGCACATAAATCCCTACATATGCGGAACTAAGGGGTTTAAGTGAATTATACCTATTCCTTTGAAAATTTTGTTTGAGACCAAAAGGCATCCTTTTGAGACGCTTTAGGAAAGAGTAGTATGTTGGTGGCAGTCCAAAAGGTCCTTCTTGAGTCTCTTTCCTTTGAATCACACAATCCGATGGAGGAACATGAGCAATCCAAAATGTCTTTCTTGTGACCCTTGCTTTGATCCCACGTGATCAACTTGATCAACCCAGCAAGGCTTCTCAAGTATTCCCTTGTCCTTACTCGTACACCCGGTGGGAGGCCACACAAATAATTTCAACACAAGGAAAAAGAATGTTTTTGTTGCCCTCAATACCCCAAATTTTAAAAAAAATTGCTCTCAAGAATTGTGTTCTTGATGTCTTGTTTCATCTCATATTTATAATGAGAATTCAAGATCTTGAACATCTTTAATATTAAATTATTCCAAATCTTTATTATCTTGAATATCAAATATTCTAATCTTGATTATCAAATATTATATTCTTGATATTTGTTTTTTATTATTTTCAAAATTTTATAGGTCATATTTCATTCAATAAGAACTTGATTTTATTAGATATTATTGTATTCAAAATACATATCTATTTTCCATAAAATCTCTCATTAATTTAATATTTATAATTTTTTAAAATATATTAATATTTAGGCACACAAAAAATTCATTTTATTTAAATCACATTGTTCATTGTTGGACATTTGATTGGGCTACTTGAGGGGCCTTTAGGAGAATTAAGATTGGACCTCACAATGGGCCTTGAGTTATAACATTGAGCCCAATGTCATTCAACCCAGTAACATTAATCACAATCCACTATAGGATTAATGTTGCACTATCCATCTTAACTCATATTACAATCATATGGCTCCAAGTCATTATTTCCCGTGTTTAAGATTCTCTTGTCCGTTAATTAATCAAGCCACTAAACACTTTAATTAATTTAACATCTTAACCTTGGAGTAAGGACAACTCTTCTTTATCATCATATCAGAAACAAATTCCACTTACAAGATTTAGTATGACGAACGTTTAGAGCCCACCAAGGGGACTAATCATGCAAGACTCTCCAAGCACACATTTCTCTGTATTAAATCTTAGCAACTGTCATGTTCTCAGTGGTGTTGCCCAAAATGCAAAGTATTGAGTCTCATTGACTCTCTACCCACCACAAATTAAAATGCCACGCACCGATTACACACAGTCCTATTTAAGGGACATAGGTTTAGAAATAAACGACCACTAAGGTCTAATTCTTCATCCCATAATCAGTACGGAAGAGTTACCTCTCTGTAGGTCCTCTTCAATGCATCATCATGCACTAGTGTAATCCCTTGGTCAAGATAAGCTAATATCTACACATTAACCATTTACCAATAGGGTGTTCAAATCTCATCTAGGTTGTGAAATTAGTACTTGTTACAAGACACTGATAATGTGATCTTGCTGTGAGTTATCCAGGGATCACCACATTTCTGTATAGTGTAACTTGTACTAGTATATTTGAACGGATTGCAATAAATAAATAACATTCATATTATCTAAAGCACAGTGATAAAATATTTATTTTAGATAAAGTTCAAAGACCAGTTTAGTTATACAAAGTAAAAACATACTTTCTAGTATAACCAAAACATGTCTTATTTTGGATCGAGCGAGGTTTTTTTTTGATTTTTTTTTGTGAAGAACGTTCTTGAATTTGGTGAAAAACAGTCTTCAGATCTTTGAGCTGGATTTGAGTTGTAACACTAGATCGAAGGGGTCTAGGACCTTGATCTCGGATCGGAGTATCTTTATGGATGAATTTGATGAAGAACGCTTGAAGACGGTGAAGAACACTTGAAGTCTTCAAGTTGATCTTCGAGTGAAGAATGTCCAATCAGAAGGATGAAGCTCCTTATTTCTGATCGAAGGATGTTGCTAGATGAATTTGGCAGAGAATCATTGAAGACAAGACAAAGAACATTTGATGATCTTCAAAGTGTTCTTTAAGAGAAACGTCGTATCTGAGGGATTAAGGCCATTGATCCTGGATCGAACGAACTTTCTGCTCACTTTTGACGAAGAACTCTTTAGATTTGGTGAAGAACGCTTTGAAGATGGCCTTTGAATTTTTGAATCTTCAAGTCCAGTTTGTGGAAGATCGTTGGATTCGTCTTAGCTCCAAGCTTGCTCGTTGCTTGAATGCTTTTAAATCAATTTTCAATGTGTCTCTGAATGAATAAAGCCCTTATTTATAGGGTAATGGATTCAAGATTTTCCTTCATTATTTTGACACGTGGCAGACTCTGATAGACTGATGCTGATTATCTTACATAATAAGTAAATTATCCAAATTTGTCCTGATTCTATTTGATCTTTCTTTTATTAACGAGATATTATATGATCTCGCTATATTAGTGTTTGCCAATTTTGTGTCTCACGCAAGTGTACGTGGTAGTTGTAGACTAGACAAGTTGACCAAGTAATAATATCGAACACAAGGAAATGGGGCAATGTAAAGTAAGATTGTTGTTTTACAAATCGTATCTAAGAAAGCAATAAAGGATCGGGTGTTTATCTACTAAGTTTGGCAAAATAGTAAAGACTACATATCACATTTTTTTCAAAAGTGAGCAAGAGTGAAGACATGCATTAGTGTAATCCTCCTATGGTTCATATGGTGCCTATCTCTCTTAATCATGCAAGTTTAATTGGATAATCAATTAGGCAATAGCCTTGTTAATGTGCCTAGGTCTCCCTAATGACACTTAACACCCTAATTGTGGTGACTAATCACATAAGCAATTCTCATTGTCCTAAGGGAATTTCATCAAACACCTAGCATGCACAACCTTCAATAAAGAACATTCATGAAAAGCTTAATTCTCATGTCTTGCTAATTCACTAGGGTTCCAAACATTCAATTAGCAATACCAAGCATTCATTCATAACATCAATTAAGAGAATCAATCATCCAATATCATATAGCAATCATAAGATCAATAGAATCACCATACTACTTCATAGGATTCATACACTAATGCATTAGAAAATTAGCCCATGGCTAATTGAATGAACAAATCTACAATTAAGCTATCTAACATAATTATAACAATGAATATGTAAAGAAATTACAATGTTCTTACCTAATACGAGAGAATTGAAATAGCTATCCACTATCCAAACTCTTGATCCGTAACTTGAGATTGAAAACCGAACCATCAAAATGTAGCCCTAATCACGACTAAGATGCAGGAACAAAAGGATCGTCGATCCAACGGGCGGATTTAAAGTAATTGAAGATTGAAACTAAGAAAATCTAATAAATCCACTTTGGTAACCTCTCTTAACTTCTAATCTAATGAAGAATCTAAGAAAATGAAATGGAAGTGAGTGGAATTGTCCTTGGAAATCTGAGCTTGAAGTATATATAGTACTCTCCATGCGTGTACCAAAATGCCCTTCATTAAAACGCGCAAAAGACGAAGCTGCCCCTGAAATCCGAGAAAATGGCCTAGGCGCGCGAGCATACACAGGTGGACGCGCGAGCTCGTGATCGCGCGCCAGTGCACGCGCACAATTTCTGCGTGGTCCTGGAACTCGGTGTGCGATCGCCTTCAGCTGGACGCGCGAGCTATGCTTTGCTGGGCGCGCGACCAAGACGGTTCTGTGCCGGTCGATCCTCGACTTCCTCCTTTTCTTCATATCTTGAGTTCTAGAGCTCCGATTGACTCGATTCTTTTTCCGTTGCGACCTTCTTTTTAACCTCTTCAACATGGTATATCATTTGCACCATTTGGATCAATTAAAGAAATCTGAACTTTATCAAACTTGCTTGTCTCTTCACCTTTTTGCTTGTTTTCACCTAGAAGCACAATTTTCTAGCCAACAAAGGGTCAAATGCACAAAGTATATCATTTTAGGGTCAAATATGAACATAAGTTCAACAAAACCATATAGAAATGGATGCAAAAAGATGCAATTATGACCCTAATTAATTAGGAAGTTTTCAACTGTATTTGTTAGCATGTATGAGTATCGGGAAACTTCTGTAATTTGACAAGCATATACCGTGAGTATTAAATACTAATTTTAACTATTTAATTAGAGAATTAATTTAATTAAATTCTCAAAATTAAAATAGAAAAATTATTTGATATTTAATTATTTGTACTTGTGTCGCCATTTAATTGGGTGCAAATTTAATTTGCTTACAAATACCCCATTGTTCTTTGTTCACGGTTCGCTTTTGTGACTTGAAGTGAATAAATCACGAAATTTAATTCTTCATCTACTTTACTAATGAATTTTTCTTTGCTTGTTCATATCTTGCATGCTTCAAACTTGATAAGATAATCTTAAGTTTTGACTGAACTTAGAAAGATTTCTAAGCTACCTACGTACTTCTTTAAAGAGAATCAAGTCAAAACGCAGTTTAAAAGAAATCCCATTGATTCGGGGGCTGCCATAAACAGGTTATACTGATGTGGGCTAGGAGTGACATACAGTTTAACTCGTGAGTCATGGAGTTTTGGTTTAAATTTGCTAGATAGTTTATACTCTTATCAGGGAGTTTTCAATTTGATTTGTATTTGATAGATAGTTTATACTCGTATCACTGAGTCTTCAACTTGTAGACAGTTTAGTCTTGTATTAGGGAGATTTGATTTGTATTTGACTGGTAGTTTATACTCGTATCAGGGTGTAGTCCAGACAGTTTAGGCTCTTGCCAAGGAGCATTAACTTGGGCATTTAATAGATTGTTTATACTCGTATTAGGGAGTAGTCCAGACAGTTTAGACTCTTGCCAAGGAGCATTGACTTGGGCAGTCTTTCAAGCACTATATTTCCTTGTTGAGCCAGCTGCATGATCTTTTCCTTGAAGATGAAGCAATCTTCAATTGGATGGCCTACTAACTGATGGTAGTTGCAATACTTTGGATCATCAGTTTGTCTAGCTTCTTCAGGCCGCTTCATCTTAGGCAACTCGATGAGCTCTGCATTGATCAAATCATCAAATATCCCAGAGACGTCAGAGTCTAAGAATGAATATTCTTTCTGTCACATTTCTTTCAAAGTTAATCCCCTTTACCCCCTGTCACGAGGTAGATCTGTTATATGTACTTATTTGAAGGATTAACATAAGTCTTATTGTGATGCTTTTGAGGTGGTTGACCTTCAACTCCTCTTGCAGCCATACTTAACTCCATGTCGTGAGCTCTTGTAGCCAGATCTTCAAAGGTTCCTTGCTGGATAACTTGAAGAATGTATCGGAGGCTCCATTGCATACCTTGGATGCACATCTCGATTTTAGAGGTCAATGACTGTCTGTCCTTGCAGTTGAGACTGAGATTTCTCCATCGGTTGATGTAGTCGATGATAGGCTCCTCCTTCTACTAGCTCGTGTTTGTTTGCTCAATCATGCTAGCTGTTCTCCTCGTGTTGTAGAAACGATTGAGGAATTCACATTCCATCTTGTTCCAACTATCAACGGAGTTAGCCTCCAAGTCAGTGTACTAGTCGACGGCATTGCCTTTGCGATAGCGGAGGACTACTTGACCAGGTGATATCCATATGTCCTAGCATTGTTGCAAGTCTTAATGAAGTGAGCGATGTGCTGCTTCTTGTTGCCCTTGCCATCGAACTGTTGGAAATTTAGAGGCTGGTAACCCACTGGTTTCCTCAAACTGTTGATCCTATCAGTATAAGGCTTGTCATAGCTATGAGTTGATTTGAAGTAGCCTTCGAACTTCCCCTTCATTGTCTCCAAGATGAGTTCTTTGAGCTGGTCGACTTGTATCCCACTATCAGCTGATATCGGTAGCTCCTTAACAGTTGGCTCAGTTTTAGTTTCTTGGTATTTGCTTGAAATCTCCACTTCATCATGCTCTTCAACTTGCTTTCCACGAGCATGGATTGACTCAACATTGTCCACTTGGCTAATCAGCTTAGTAATTATAGAGTCTTGTTCTTTGATATAGCTAGCGAGGCCTTCAACAGCTTTGAGCAGACTTGAGAGTCTTTCTTCGATAGTTGAAGTATCTGCCATCATCACTGGAGCTGCTCCTAAAATTGATGAGGAGTCTGGCTGAGAGCGAGGAGTTGATCTTGATGAATCAAGTTCATCTTCCTTTGCAGCACAAGGTGATATGTTCCCCACTGAAGAGTTGGTCTGCGAAGATGCTTCAAACTCCAATATCTTCGATACACTTCTCGTGATCACATTGACTTCGACTACCTTGGATGAAGCAAATCTGACAAAGATCTTGCGAGCTGAAGACATGCTGATGATGGTTGATGTAGACTTGAAGATAACTTTGAAGTCTTGAAGAGTAGAGATGAGAGGTAGAGTGAAGTCCCACTTGGCATGTCAAATTAGTGATAACATTTCTTGTGTAAATGAATTTTATTAACACAATGATATACAATTGAATTTAATTGAATTTTGGATTTTCTCTATAAGCTTGATCCTCTGATTCTCCTCTAACTTTGACTTGAATTGATTTGACTTTTACTTCACTGTGCTTGTCTTGTCCTTGACTTGAAATGATTGATCCAAGGACGGATTGTCTTGTTTTGGATTGAGTGAGGTTTTATTTAAGATTTTTGGTGAAGAACAATCTTCAGATCTTCAAGTTGGATTTGAGATGTAACACTGAATCGAAGAGGTCTAGGACCTGCATCTCAGATCAGAGTGTCTTTGTGGATGAATTTGATGAAGCACGCTTGAAGACGGTGCTTGAAGACGGTGAATAACACTAGAAGTCTTCAAGTTTTGATCTTTGAGTGAAGAACGCCAGATCAAAGGGATGAAGCTCCTTATTTTTGATCGAAGGATGTTTTTGGATGAATTTGGCAAAGAACCGTTGAAGACGGCGAAGAACACTTGTTGATCTTCAAAGTGTTCTACAAGAAAAACATCGGATCGGAGAGATTTATGCCCTTGATCCTAGATTGAACACTATTTTTACTCGCTTTTGACGAAGAACTCTTTAGATTTGGTGAAGAATGCTTTTAAGATGGCCTTTGAATCTTTGAATCTTCGAATCTTCAAGTCCGATCGTGGAAGATTGTTGGATTCATCTTAGCTCCAAGCTTGCTCATGCCTTGAATGCTTCTGAATCACTCTTCAATGTGTCTCTGAATGTGTGAAATGAATGAATGAAGACCCTTATTTATAGGGTAAGGGAATGAAGATTTTCCTTCATTATCTTTACACGTGGCAGACTCTAATTGGCTGATGCTGATTTTCATGCATAATCAGTCAATTATCCATATTTGTCCTGATTCTATTTGACTTTTTCCTTTATTAACGAGATATTATATGATTTTGATAAATTAGGAAGTTTTCAACTGTATTTGTCAGCATGTACGAGTACCGGGGAACTCGTATAAGTTGACGGGCTTATGCCATGTGTATTAAAAACCAATTTTAACTATTTAATTGGAGAATTAATTTAATTAGATTCTCAAAAATAAAATAGCAAAATTTATTTGATATTTAATTATTTGTACACGTGTCGCCATTTTATCGGGTGCAAATTTAATTTGCTTACATCATCCAATAATCTCCCAAATTCAAACGAGTATTATTTCGACGTGTGGTTTGCAATCGTACGGGTCTATTATCATATTGTGCTCGTTGTTTTAATTTCACCATACGTTTTTACAATATTACCATTTAATTCTAAATTTTGTTGTTTGATAAAAAAATGTTATGATAACTTTAACATTATTTATTGTCTATTAATTAGAATTTCTTGTGAATTACATATATGTTCGATAAATTTATTTTAATTGATATATGACTATAGTGGATTTTTTGTTTTAAAAAATTGGATATGCTTGTTACAGTCGAAACTCTATAAAAAAATTTCATAATTTAAATGTGATATATTCTTAATTTGAATCAGATGGAACTCCCTGATCGTCATTAGATGTATCAAATGTCTCGTATGATACAAGAAATGATCAATTTTGAATTTTTCCAGAAGAATGATGAGTTTATTAAGTTTACCTGTCGTAGTCAATATTGCATGGATAGTTGTGGCTGGATTAGATGCCATTTTTCATGAAAAAAGTGTGGTAACAAGAGATTCTTGAGCACCGATGATGTTAAAACTTATCTTGTGAGGTTCATTTTTACTCCATTTTACTACAATTGGACAGAGAATGGTAAACCTCGGTGGAATTATAATATCGAAATAGTGGTTGCCTTCTATGATCAGTGGAGTAGTTGTGGATATAAGTGATATGAGATTGGTGGTTCGAGCCGTGATCCACCTACTCCATGCTTTGGGACACCATTGGATGAGGTAGATGAATTCCAAAGGTATCATACGATGATTGATGAGTCTGGTTTGGGTGGTCACTAGGAGGAACCAAATCCTCGTTCGAAGAAAATTTTCTAGATGCTCAAATCTGTCGATTAGAAGTTGTTTCCTGGTTATGATACTGAGACTCAATTTTCATTCAATGCTCAGATGTTGTCCATCAAAACTGAATGCAAAGTGAGTCAGAAAGTCTATAATCAATTTGCAAAGTTGTTCAAATGGGTCCTACCTAAAGAGAACACAACGCTAGAAGATTTTTATCAAAGTATGAGGCTATTGAAAAATATGAATTTACCATTTGAGAAGACTGATTGTTGTACAAACAATTGCATGTTGTTTTGGGGCGACAATGAGAGCATTGGTCAGTGCAAGATATGCAGCCACCCTCGTAGGAAGAAGACAACTTTCAAGTCTAGGAATTATCTTCCCATCAATCCTCGTCTAGAGAGGTTATATCAGTCAAGTGCCACTGAAAAAGACATGATATGGGCATGCTGAGAAGTGTTCTGGTCAGAATTATGGAAAGATGTGTCATCCTGCAGACTCTAATGCGTGGAGACATCTTGATAGAGAGTTACCAGATTTTGCGATGGAGAAGAGGAATATGAATCTTGGTCTGTGCACAGACGAATTTGCTACATTCGGTATGCACGGGAAGAAGTATTCGTTGTGGCCTATGTTATTGACTCCGTACAATCTATCCCCTTAATTGTGCATAAAGTCTCAATATATATTTTTCATTATCTTGGTGGCTGGTCCTCACAACCCGAAGCATAAGTTGGATGTCTATCTTCAAGCACTGATTAAAGAGTTGTTATATTTGTGGCATTCGAGAGTATATACATATGACGTGTATAGAAAGGAGAACTTTGCCTTACGTGCTGCTATTTTATGGACTATCAGCGACTTTCTAGCATATTCTATGTTGTCTGGGTGGTCGACAGGTGGAAAACTCGCATGCCAGTACTGCATGGATGAGTTTAATGCATTTTATCTTCCACTGAGTAGAAATATATCATAGTTCGACAACCATCGGATGTTTCTATGTGATGATCATGCCTTCCGAAGGGACAAAGTGAATTTTCTAAAGGGTCAAAATGCTATATGTCATCCGAGACCACGAGTTCGAACATGTATATATACATTGTTTATAGTTGAATCACTACTTAATTATGATAAGAGTTTTATCTATTTAGTTTAACCATACACACTTTATTTTAGGTGATTCATTGTTGTACGAGGTTACAGTAACTGACTTGTGGAAAACAACTGAGGAGGTGCAATGGAGCATAATAAACGGATCCCGAGAGGTTGGAAGAAGAGGAACATCTTTTGGGACTTGCCTTTATAGAAGTAAATTATTGATTAGACACAATTTGGATGTGATACATATAGAGAAAAATATGTTTGATAATTTGTTCCACATGATCCTGAATACAGAAGGTAAGACCAAAGACACTGCAAGATCTAGATAAGAGTTAAACTAGTTCTGTTCACTTCCTAGCCTGTCCAATGGTCGACGACCAGGTGAGTTTCCACAAGCCAACTACACAATCACCAAAGCAAACAAGAAAAAAATTATTTCAATGGATGAAGGAACTGCGCTTTCTGGACAATTACGTGTCGAACATGAGTCGGTCATTTGAGCCAGAAATAGGGAAGGTCACTACGATGAAGTGTAATGACTGTCAAGTTTTTGTGCCATCTGAGGGACAATATTTAAATTTTTTATTTTGTAATCTATATATAATAATTATTAATATAATTTTTTTTTTGTAGCTTACCTACGAGCAACGCCGTCGTTGAGAAGATCACACAGTGCATTTTGTCAGTCATGTGGCCTTATGGAGTTGCATCATGGACTCACATCCCTAAAAATATGAGAAATGCGATGTTTGAGGAGTTCAAGGAATAAATTTTATAATTGTTAATATTTAAGTATAATAGAATTTAATTTTTATAAATTTTATGAATTTAATTATAGAAAATGTGTGTTTGGGATCTGACACACAATAATGTGGTCATGGAGCTATTCTGCGATAAAGCGCAGAGCCGGATGAAGGAAATCATCTCCAAGCTGAAGAAAATGTGGATAAGAGGAGAGATATTAGATTTAGGGATGGATGCGGATGGTCGGAGCATCTGGGAGGGCTTGGTCCAGTACAGGATGAATCCGACACATCTGGAGAGGGGCCGGAAGGCCAGACAAAACAGATTGAGCAACCCTACCGGGCAAGGCATCGGCATACATTGAGATGGCTCCCAAACCATTTATGAGCACATGAACACCTTTGTAAGTATTTCAATTTATAATACTCAAGTATTAATTATTATATTTAATTAAATAAAAAATTAATTTAATAATTTTTTTACAGGAGAAGCAGCACGGATGGAGCCCAAGCACTTCGAGTTTCTTTCCTTTGTTCACCCAGTGAATGAGGAGACTGGGAATTCCACATATGGCCTCACCACCGACTTTCACGTAAGTATTTTAGAATTTACTTTTACATAGTGTTATAATTATTCTATTAATAAATATTAAATTTAAATTAATATTTTATTTTATTTAATCTAAGAACAAGAAGAAAACAACTCTCGAGGAGGCTCAAACACAAGCAGCACCTACCCCGGAGAACCTTACCCCTATTGACGAGGACCGCATCTAGCTTGATGTGGCTGGAGTCAAAAAGGGAAAGATCGAAGGATTGAGCAGTTACAGTAAGACTGTCTGTCAGTTGATGCATCGGAGCTCATCATCCTATTTAGTTGGCTCTCACCCTAGAATCGATCTAGAGAGAATAGTCATCGAGCTGACGCAGAAGTTGTCCAAACAAGAGAAACTCAATAACAAGATGCAAGCTTGGTTGAGTCAAATTTCGACTTTTATCGGTATTCCACTTCTGGTGAACTTGGATGATGAGGATGGAACACCGGTGCGGGAGCGGGTGCGAGTGCGGGTGCGGGTCCGGGTGGGAATGGGGGTGAGGGTGAGGATATAGATTTTAATTTTGATTCATAGTTTAGTTTTATGTTGAATAATACATTTATTTTAAGTATTTTAACTTTATATTAATTTAGTTTGGATGTTTTAAATTTTATGTTTTACATCAAATTTATTTTTTATGATATCAATTTTAGAATATTAATTTGATGAATGTTTAGTAGTGTGTAGTGTAATATATTAAATTTAAAATATTAAAAAAACTTAATGAAAAAAATAAATATGTAATAAAATTATAAAAAAAAATTTATTTTGATAATTTTTTTTAAAAAAAACGTGACTCAATTTGATGTCATATACAATTAATTGCATAAAAGCGAACAAATTAAAATTTTAGTAATGTAAATTATTAAATTTATAACATTAATTTTTTTTGTTGAAATATATATATATATAAACAAATTAAGTATGAAAGGATTAATTTGATGAATTAAAAAAATGTGACTCAATTTGGTGTTATATACAATTATTGCTTAAAAACGGACAAATAAAAAAAAATTAGTAATGTAAAATATTCAATTTATAACATTAATATAATTTTATTGAAATATATATACATAAAAAAATTAGAAACAAAAAGGAATGTTGGGACAATCTGAGTGTTTTGATTAGATCCCAAAACCCCTGATGAATTTGCCTAAGTATAGCTGTTCAGGATAAAACAATTCAGGATAGTTATGTTAGAGATTCAGTACAGGTGGACCATGCTGAAGATTGAAGAATATTGCAGTCGACCCAATTTACTGAAGTCTGAAGTGTAAACCATCCTGAAGGAGTCAGTCAGTTTTGCTGAAGATTGTCTGTTCTGAAGCTGAAGATCGAAGCCTGCTGATTCATCCTGAAGTCAATCCTGAAGTATCATTGGCTGATGTTTCTACTGAGTACAATAAGCATACTCAGGACAGAAGTCAGTCAGTGAAGAGTAAGTGTCACCTATCAGGCTGTGCTGAATGACCTTAAGACCTGACTTAGGCCTTGGTTCAGTTCACCTGAATCCTGTAAGTCCGAAGCAAAAAGGTTACACATACTGGGTTAAATAACCTATCAGGCTCTGCTGAATGTACATAGGACCTGAGTCAGGCCGTGGTTCAGATCACCTGAATCATGTAAGTCCAAATCAAAAGGTTATTTATGCTATGGGACAAGAGACAAAGAGAATGTCAGTAAGACTCCATTAAGACACACGTTCAGACTGAGTTATTAACAAGAGACTCAGAGCATGGAATGTACGAGGAAGGACAAATGTCTGAAGGTCAACTAGCCGTTATAGCGGAGAGCCAATGATCTTTCGACACGCATACACGGAGTCTGCGCAGCATTTAATGCGACATTTAATGCGTCTCAAAAAGTTGCAGGTGATGTGACAACTTGCCAGAATAAGCATGGCGGGTAGGTCAAACAGTATTTCTAGCCTGTAATCTACCTAAAATAGGAAAGATTTGATTTGATCTTCTCCAACGGATCTATTTTGAATCTTGCCTATAAATATGGAGAACCTTGCACCCATTCAAGGTTAACGGGAAATTTCCAAGAGAAAACTCTCAAGAATCCAAGAACTCAAAGCATATCATAAACAACACTCTGCAATTAAATTTCCCTAGTGTTGTAGTAGGATTCACTCTGTATTTGCTTAGATCGATAACTCTATTATTTAGCACTGTTTTGTATTGCTAGAGCTATCTTAGTTGGAAACCAGAATACCAAACCACTCAAGGTGTGAGATTGGTTGGTTAGAAGGACTGGGACTTGTAAAACGCCCAGGGGTCAGTTCCTAAGAGAGGAAGTTGGCTACTCGTGTCCCTTGGCACGTAAAACCCAAGCACCTATCCTCAGGGTTTTGAGGATAGCTTCCTGTTAAATCAGGTCGTGGACGTAGGAGTTGGTTATCTCCGAACCACGTTAAAAAGTCCCCTGTGTGCTGATTTACTGTTCTGTTCAGGATCATAATTGTCATCACAATAAACTGAACATCCTGCATAGCTTTTCTATTCAGGACTGAATCAATCATCCTGAATCTTAACACTGTGCACTCAGCTTTAACCACCAGTTTACTAAGCAAACTCAGAGAAAATGTTTTCAGAAACTAAAAACGAGTAGAACCTAAGGGCTCACTTTCCGCACCCACTCTGACTCACTGAGATAGTAGTCCAACTGACTTGCTTCCAAGCGGTCAGTAGGTTTATTATCTCTACTGAGCTTCCGAGCACTTTGCTCACACTCAGCTTATCTGACTCGTTACTGAACTGTCCCTGCTGCTCCTGTGGACCTTCAGCATACTGAGTACTTCAGGAAATCCTGACTGAGTGTGTTAGAGCATTTTTCTGAGTCTTTCAGAAAAATCTGACATCAGTGTATTCCCCCCCATACACTGATTATACTCGTTTCGGGACCAACAAGGAATTAATTTGATGCATTTTGAAAAAAAAAGATTTAATTTGGAGTTATATACAATTAATTGCATAAAAATGAATAAAATCAACAAGTGTCTGAGTGGGACCCGCCACCTCTGAGATGCCCAGAGGTTGCGTGTTTGACTCCTCCTGGGTGCGAATGTTGCTCTATTTATTCTTTGCAAACTAAGACTTATTTACAATATGTGATGACATGGTTCAGATGTTGAGTCCTTGGCCGAGTGGTTTGAGTCCAGCCAGCACTCGAAAGAGTCTGGGTTTGAACCAAATTGACCACATTTTTTTGTTATGTAAAATTAGTTATTTTAAATCAAATAACTAATTTAATTACCACCTTCGTAAATAATGGTCGCCTAAGTCGGTCGCAAAATTTTAAATACATTTTATATTTATTTTTACTTAACAGTTTAACGAGCGCCCCCATGACAGTCGTTATATTATAATTTAAGACAGTTTTATACTATTGTTAATAGGCGAACTACCCGAGGTTAATCATGAGATTAATTATCTCAAGACAAAGAAGGTCGCCGACATGTTTAGGAGCTACATCATCATCTTTAACTAGAGTCAACATGGGGAAGCTCGTCGAGAAGGGACAGAAGCTCGCCGAGAAGGGACAGAAGCTAACCGAGAAGGGACAGAAGCTCGCCTAGGCTCCCTATAGCCAGGTCAGAGGACCAACCAGACACGAGAGAGAAGCTCGCGGGCGAGCTTACCCTTTGAAGGGAAGCTTGCCCACATTCATAGAGACCCAGTAAGAGTCCACCTCTACATTGCTCTCGAAACAACACGAGGCTTTGAAGCTCGCCTAGGTCTAGGGCATTGACAACGTGTATATAAGAAGCAAGTAGATGTGTAGTAGGACAAGCATTGTAAAGGTAGCATTGTGATGAGATAGGACAAGTGTCAAGGATACTTGTCAACACCTTAAGCCAAATAGGCTCACAAGGTGCCACCTCACACATGCAAACCTATAAATATGTCACCATTGTATCTTTCTCTCTCTAAGTTTCATAATACACCAACACTTTCTCTCACTAAAGTTCTCACTCTCTCTCTATCTTCATATTCAAGAACAAGATATTAAATCTAAGTTATTGTTTGATAGATTCAAAGGATAAACAACCATTAATCTATTGATTAGCAAAATCTATCAACAATTTGGCACTAGAAGGAGGGCACGAACCTCCGATTCTGAAAAAATCAGTGAGCAAAAGTGAACATTTGAAGATTTGCATGTGTTCTTGATAAAACTCAAGAACACATTGAAGATATACATATATTTCCAATTTTCTGATAAATTCCCAGAATTTCGGACTAAAAACACAGCAAAACAAACCCTAAACGCAAGTGAGTAATCAAATAAACCAAAATTTGGACGGCTAGAATGGATTCCGAACAAATTTACCTTGACTGGAAACCGACGACCTTCTCAACAAAACATCAAAATGTCTAAAGAACAAACCTCAGCAACCACGAGAAGGTGCAAAGGACGTGATGGGGAGACTTCACGCCGAGCTCCCCAAAAGAACGATGCCCCACGAGCTCCCCAGCGAGCTACATCTCAAGACGAACTGAACCCCGCTCTGAGGGACATCGCCAACAACCCTGACGAGCTTCAAGGCAAGATTGCTGCCCTGCAAAGGTTGCAGCAAAGACATACAAATAGGCAGACTCAGGCCACCCAAACCCGGGGGCAAGCCAGCGAGCTTGTTTGCTAAAATCGTGTATGATTTCCACGCAAGTGAACGTGGTCGTTGTTGTCGTGGCAAGTTAACCAAGTTAAATATCGAACACAGGGAAACAATGCGATATCAAGCAAGCATTGAATGTTTACAAAGGTGGATAGCTAGGAAAATAAAGAAAGGATCGTGTTTTCTATCTACTTCACAAAGCAAAGTAAAAACTAACTATCACCTCAAAGAAGTGAGCAAGAGTGGTGTGTGTGCGTGAAAGTAATCCTACTATGGTTCCTTTAGTATCCTATCCATCCTAGCATGTAAAAGTTCTCTTGGTGTCTTAGTCAAGCCAAGTAGTGTCTAGATCTCTCTACAACACAAGCTAAGGGCTCCATTGGATGTCTAGATCTCTCTACAACTTCCAACACTCCAATTAAGAGGTCTTAGGCTAATATGCAATTCTTATTGGTCATACTAGCAATATATCAATAACTTGGTATGCATAAGGTTCTTATAGCTCAATTCTCATTTCATAGCTAAAACACATAAGCCATACAATCCAATTAAACATCCCAAGCATTCATACAAGTCGTTAATAAGAGAACTAATCCATCAAGATCACTAATTCATGCATAAGATTAACAAGAGACTTAATTCATCATAGTATTCATACAACCATGCAACAAGGATATTAGCCCATGGCTAATGGGAAATGAAAATCAACATTTAAGCTATAGACAAACATGATTAACACTAATATGAAATGAAATACAAGAAATCTTACCAATTGTTGGAGAATTGAAATACAAAAATCAAACCTTGAAAAGCTATCTTCTAATCCGGAATGCAAAACGAGAAATTTAACCGTATAACTGTAGCTTGAATCGAGACTAAACTAATGGAACAAACGGATTAAAGATCCAATGGATGGATCAAAAGTAATTGTAGAGAGAAGTATGAAATCTACACTAACCCAACTTGGAAACTACCTCTAACCTCTCTCTAAACTAATCTAAGAACTTGAATAATGAAGATGATGATTGAGAATCTGATCCTTGAGGTATTTATAGTGCCCACAATGTTTAGTCCAAAGTGCCCTTCATTAATACTGCGAAAATACGAAAATAGCCCTGAAATTTCTGACATTTCAGCACTGCTGCCTATCACCAACTGAGTGACTGCCTATCTTGATCGGCACACTGGTCGCGCGAAGTGCAACGCTACCGATCACCAACGTGCCACCTGCCCATCAGACTGATCGCGCGGCCGCGCGTGCGTCTCCTGCCGATCCAGGGATGTGGTCGTGCGATAGCGGCCTAGCACAAGTGTATGTGCTGTCGATCAAGACACTTAGTGTCGGTCGATGCGTGACTTCCTCGTTTTTGTCATATCTTGAGTTCTAGGACTCCGATTGACTCGATTCTTTTTTAGTTGTGACCCTCTCTTCAAGCTCTTCAACATGGGACATCAATTGCACCAATTGCCTAATCTCCAAAATTTCGAACTTTTCTCAAACTTGCTCATTTTTTGCCGGTTTTGCTCGTTTTCACTACAAAACATAATTTTCTGGCCAAAAAGGGTTAAATGCACAAAGTATATCATTTTAGGGTCAAATATGAACATAAGAACATCAAAACCATATAGAAATGGATGTAAAAAGATGCAATTATGACCCTAATCATACCCCCAAACTAGATTGTTGCTCGTCCTCGAGCAACGAAGCGATAAGATAGGGGAATAATTGTATCAATGAAGCATCAAGCACAAGTTAAATGCCATAGAATCATAGCTCAATATCAAACAAGTCTAAAATGCAATTTCATCAAATCAACAATCAAAATCGAATCAATGAACAAATTATCATATCAACAAGTCATGATCCTCACATAGAAGTGTATAGCTGATCTCACAAGTGTTTGAGGTTCTCTCAATCTTCACACAATGATACAAATACTACCATAAGCTTGGCTCAAGTCTCAAATTCTCCACCACTTGAAATGACAAATCATTCACACATCAATGAGGAGTTTCATAAGGTTGTAATGTTAGCTCTTTGGTAGGGAAGGATAGATATGGATAAGAGTGACTAAGTATGATTAGTAAAGCATAGAAGGAATCAAGTAATAGTCATTCTCATCTTCATGCAATTGTACACATTCTTCATGCTCTTCAAAATCACACTTTGAAGATCATTCTTTCCTTTCTTTGTAATTAATTACCATACTCACAACAAAGGTCAACTTGACCATATTTTCAACAAAAGTCAACTTTTTCTCATGCTTTGCTAGCACTTGCCTTTTTTTCAAAAATTTTCAATCCATGCATAGAATTCTTCATATCTTCCACTTTAGGCCACCATGTTCTTCATCATATCCCCAATCTTTCTTCCTTCTTTTCACTCTACTAATCATAGGGACAAAAGAGTTCCAAAAAGGAAGAAAAATGGCTTAAAGTGTGGTTTACCGATGGAAAGGTCTATAGGCACATAATCGTTTGCAATGGATAATAACATCAAGGTAGGCTCATAACGCAAAGTGACTCAATATAGGTAAAAAAAAATGCCTCAAATCATATCATGTAAAATCTATGTCTAATGTAGCCTCAAACAAGACCAAAGCCAAGTTCTAGAGTACAATGCACATGTGTGGAACTCACATCAAAGAAATATCGTCCTTTCAAGATTGAAACGGGCATAAATTACTCAAAACCTCACGGGTATAGGGTGATCATGACTCATCTCATATAAAAAATGCTCATATCATCAAAATCTCAAGTATCATCAAATCCATAGCACAAAAGACAAGATAAGAATCAAGCTATAACTCCACTACATCCAGCATGAACTCTCAACTCATCCACACAACCATGAACATATCTCATGCAACAATACTCTAAACTAGCAACATAATGGCAAAAATCATCAAGCATAAAACATCAAGGAAGCACTAAAATCATCCTAAACATAGCATTGTAATGAGATTTGCAAAACGAAGACACCCCCTAAACTTTTTTGGACCAATGGTCTAAAAAGTTTGGTAAAGAGTGAAGAAAAAATCATACAATGCTCAAATCAAAGCACAATACAACAAGAATCAACACTTAAGCTCAAAATAGCAATCTAAAATCAAGCAAACTAAACCTAAGAATGGAAGCACATATAGAGATAAGTGTAAAGACATACCTTGAGTTGGGATTAAGAATAGGAGAATGAATTGCCACTTACATGAAATGTCCTTCTTGGCCAAGTTGGAAAAGAAATCTCCTCATCACATCTTTCTAGAGCTCACAAATCACATCAATTATCATTGCAAATCAAAATTTGAAGAACGAACACACCACCCCAAACTTTTTCGGATCAAAGATCCTTAAAGTTTGGAAAAGAGTGATGAAAATAGGATTTGCAAAGAATCAATGAACAAACAATGCATATATAAGCTCAAGTAAACCAAGAAATCACCATATATTTCAAAAGGCAACACCCCCAAACTAGGATAATTCACATGCACCAACCAAGGTAAGTAAACACTACCTCACATGAAGCAAATCAAAACAAATAACACTATTTAAACTACAAAACAAACTTTCTAATCAAGAAAATTTTACGGATGGGTTGCCTCCCATCTAGCGCTTGGATTTAACGTCCCTTAGCCGGATGCACTAATGTTAGCTAAATGGCCTATCGTTCTTGCCATCATACATCAATCTCATAGCAACATGATCAAGGAAACAAGTAGGATTCTACCCCATACCCCTACTTTCCTTATCATTTTGAATTTATAAGCACAAATATTATTCTCTTCATTTTTTCTCAAAGTACCAATCCACCCCCATCTCCTACTATTAAATATATTCAAGAGAATTCTCAATTCAATCTTATTATCAATCAATTCTAGAGGCAAGACAAATTCACAATAAACAACTTTATCAATTAAAGCACAAGTAGAAGAGTTTAAGAGTTTAGAAATGCTCATTTCAATTGTAGGCTCCTCTTCTACTTTATTTTGTTGTTTTTCTCCATTTATGCTCATGTCCCATAGTGGACCTTCATCTTCCTCTTTTTGTTCTTTCTCTTTTCCTCCCCTTGAATCTTCTCCTTCCTTATCCTCCACCTATTGTTCTTGATTCCTATCAATGCAAGCAAATGAAGTCTCATATTCATTATCATCATAAAGAGGATTAATATCATACTCAATATAATTGTAAAAAGGATTCATAAATCTCTTAAAATCGGAGGTATCTTGAGCATGAGTAAATTTGATCTCTTCATAATCATCTTTATCTTCTTTTATCTCACTTAAGATTTTTCCTTTGCTACCATCAATATCAAAATCAAATTTATCATAAAGATCCTTGTACTCATCATGCTCATCCTCATCTTCATTATCCTCTTCACTTTCATCAATTTCTTCTTTTCCTTTACCTCCTTCTCCTCCTTTTCTTGATTCCTATCAAATCTAGCAAAAGAAGTAGAATCATAAATTTCAACATTAAGAGATTTAGTACGAATAGTGAAAGAAGAAGGGGTATAAGATCCTTTATCATTGTAGTTCAAGATTATCTTGAAATCTTCCTCATTTAAATATTGATTCTCTTCAAGAAATCTATCAATTAGATCATATATGTCTTCTTTTGATTCATCTTTCTCTTTCTTTTCTTTTTCTAATTCTTCTTCCTTAGACATGTGGGGAGGAGGAGGATGTGAATATGAATATGGGTAGGGAGAGGAATAAGGATATGGATAATGGCATGGGTGGTGGTAGGATTGTTGAGGTGGTGGTTGATATGGGTAAGGTTGATATATGTAGGAATTAGGAGGATATGTATTTTATGGAGAATACGAGTAATGGTTGTATTCGCCCATCTTCAATTGAGTTCACTCCTACAAAAATAAGCAAGTATCAACACTCACCTAGAATAGTAAAAAAATCAAAGAAACAAAGAAAAACAAAGTAAACATCCATACAAGTCTAACAAAGTAATCGTTTCCCCTGCAACGGCGCCAAAACCTTGTTTGCCAAAATCGTGTATGATTTCCACGCAAGTGAACATAGTCGTTGTTGTCGTGGCAAGTTAACCAGGTTAAATATCGAACACAGGGAAACGATGCGATATCAAGCAAGCATTGAATGTTTACAAAGGTGGATAGCTAGGAAAACAAAGAAAGGATCATGTTTTCTATCTACTTCTCAAAGCAAATAAAAACTAACTATCACCTCAAAGAAGTGAGCAAGAGTGGGGTGTGTGCATGGAAGTAATCCTACTATGGTTCCTTTAGTGTCCTATCCATTCTAGCATGCAAAAGTTCTCTTGGTGTCTTAGTCAAGCCAAGTAGTGTCTAGATCTCTCTACAACACAAGCTAAGGGCTCTATTGGATGTCTAGATCTCTCTACAAATTCCAACACTCCAATTAAGAGGTCTTAGACTAATATGCAATTCTCATTGGTCATACTAGCAATATATCAAACACTTGGTATGCATAAGGTTCTTATAGCTCAATTCTCATTTCATAGCTAAAACATATAAGCCATACAATCCAATTAAACATCCCAAGCATTCATACAAGTCATTAATAAGAGAACTAATCCATCAAGATCACTAATTCATGCATAGGATTAACAAGAGACTTAATTCACCATAGTATTCATACAACCATGCAACAAGGATATTAGCCCATGGCTAATTGGAAATGAAAATCAACATTTAAGCTATAGACAAACATGATTAACACTAATATGAAATGAAATACAATAAATCTTACCAATTGTTGGAGAATTGAAATACAAGCATCAAACCTTGAAAAGCTATCTTCTAATCCGGAATGCAAAACGAGAAATTGAACCGTACAATTGTAGCTTGAATCGAGACTAAACTAATGAAACAAATGGATTAAAGATCCAATAGATGGATCAAAAGTAATTGTAGAGAGAAGTATTAAATCTACACTAACCCAACTTGGAAACTACCTCTAACCTTTCTCTAAACTAATCTAAGAACTTGAATAATGAAGATGATTATTGAGAATCTGATCCTTGAGGTATTTATAATGCCCACATTGTTTAGTCCAAAGTGCCCTTCATTAATAGTGCGAAAATATGAAAATAGCCCTGAAATTTCAGACATTTCAGCACTGTTGCCTATCACCAACTGAGTAGCTGCCTATCTTGATCGGCACCCTGGTCGCGCGAAGTGCAACACTGCCAATCACCAACGTGCCACCTGCCTATCAGACTGATCGCGTGGCCACGCGCGCGTCTCCTGCTGATCCAGGGATGTGGTCGCACGATAGCTGCCTAGCACAAGTGTATGTCCTGCCGATCAAGACACTTAGTGTCGGTCGAAGCGCGACTTCCTCGTTTTTGTCATATCTTGAGTTCTAGGACTCCGATTGACTCGATTCTTTTTACGTTGCGACCCTCTCTTCAAACTCTTAAACATAGGACATCAATTGCACCAATTGGCTAAAATCCAGAATTTTGGACTTTTCTCAAACTTGTTCATTTTTTGCCAGTTTTGCTCATTTTCACTACAAAACATAATTTTTTAGCCAAAAAGGGTTAAATGCACAAAGTATATTATTTTAGGGTCAAATATGAACATAAGCACATCAAAACCATATAGAAATGGATGCAAAAAGATGCAATATGACACTAATCAGAGTTTCCTACTGAGCAAGAGACCAGGTCCGCGCGAGCTCGCTAATATCGTGAACGTGCCGGGAAGGCCAAGGTGGTAGATAGACTGGGTTCGCAGAACGAGCGAGCTACTACCTACACAGAGGCATCTGCCACCCACCAATCTTGGGAAAGAGAGATCCTCCGGGGAAGGTTGGGGCCCAGAGAAAGAGAAGCGGAACGTGCACCTTCCCCTGCTTCATCCCAGAGGGGAGAGTCGGATGTACAACCATGAAGGTCCACACATGACCGATTAAGAAGGCCAGCTGCCGACAGACTAGTCCCAAACCGAGGACGCCAGTTCCAGCCCGTCACAGAAGGGCCACCCCAGTGCGAGGGACTGCGGGAATGTGCGTCCACGAGGCGCACGACCTTTGAACAGCCTCCACAGGAGGTGACTCATGATGACGAGTTAGCCTCACTAAAATAGGCGGTTTAGCTGCTCCAGATGCAAGTAGCTGCTAAAGCTGGGGGACCCGATGCCACAACTCTCCCTACTTCTCCATTGGCACGTGCCATCCTAAAAGCACCGGTGCAGAAAAAGATCCAATTTTCGGTGATGTTCGCATACGAGGGGGAATCTGACCCGAAGGTCCACCTAGCCAAGTATGCGGACTACATGATTTCGGTGGGTGCCACTGTCGCAACTCAATGCCGGAACTTCCCGCTGACCCTCGGGGACCGAGCTCATCGCTGGTTCTCATCCCTGGGCCCGGGGTCAATCCAATCCTTCAGCCAACTTACGCGGGAGTTCTTGGCCCACTTCTCTGGATTCGGGTCTTACTTGACCCAAAAGCACCGGCTCGCCAACATCCACCAGGGCGAGAATAAAATTGACCAACAGTACTTGGAGAGGTTTGACAAAATACTGTTGGAAGGCGAACCGGTGAGCGAGGACACAAAGATAGTTGCGGTGATGGCTGGACTCAAGAAAGGCACCGATCTCTGGAAGGAAATGCACCATGCATGTCCAAACACCTACACTGAGTTTCAACACAAAGCTGGGGTGTTTGTGGCTATGCAGGAGGCACTACTGAAAGAAGTCGGTACCTCGGAGGAGAAGTAGCCGCATGGGAAGAAGTCCGGGGGCACTTACAAAGCTCCCCATAACTTGAAGGCATTTTGTAACGGAGATGAGTTCAAGGAAAAACTCAACCAAGTACTTACTGTCTCCGTCGACCATGTGTTTGCTGCGGTCAAGGACAAAGCAATGCTAAACGAACCTAGGAGGATTCGTCAAGACCACACGAAGCTCAACCCCAACAAATTTTGTGCCTACCACCAGTCGATCGACCACTTCACCAGCGAATGCCGCGACCTCCTCAAATAGTTGTGGAAGTTTTACGAGGACGGGAAGCTGGCCGAGTTCGTTAAGAACGCACCAGCGAAGAGAACCAGGATTGAAAGGAGGGAGGTGTCAGATGATGAAGAGGAGGATGAAGATCGACGTGGACCTCAACATAGGCGTAGGGCACCTCCCCAACCTCAACAAGACCAGGAGCCAACGCGGGAACTCCAGGTTCTCGAAGAAGTGATCGGAGCTGCCGGAAGTCTTCAGGACGGAAGATCCTCCATCTTCAAAAGACAAAGGAAGGCCGAAGTTTGGGCCATAAAACAGGTTCAAGAGGGCAACTTTAGTTCCAAGCCCGCCGCTCAACCCACAGCAGAGCTGACATTCTCTTCGGTGGACTTGGAGGCGATTCTAACTCCCAATAATGACTCGTTGGTGATAAGCGCCAACATTATGAACGTCCGAGTTCACAGGTTGCTTGTGGACACCGACGCATTCACCAACATCCTTTTCAAATCCACCTTAGACGCCTTAGGTGATTTTGAGTCGTACATAGAGCCTAGTAATGCTAGGATAGTGGGATTCGGAGAAGCTATAACCGTCCCCGCAGGCCAGATTAGGTTGAGCGTCCAACTAGTATCGGTTGAGGACCCTGAAAGGAGACTGACTAGGTTAGTAGATTTTTTTATTGTCGACCAGCAGTCTACCTACAACGGGTTCCTTGGCCGCCCTTTTATTAATGAATTCAAAGCGGCGTGTTCGACCTACTATTATTTTCTCAAATTCCCAACTCCCAAAGGTGCCGGAACAGTGAAAGGCGATCAGAAAAAAGCTAGGGAATGTCTTCTTCAAATAAAAGATGGCCAAGTAAAAAGGTCTGTAACGCAAGTTCAAATCCTTGAAGAAGATGTCCAAATTCTGGCAGACAAGTCAAACATCCTGGACATCATCTCGATAGAAACCGAGTTGATGGAGGTAGGCGACCTGCCAGAATCAATGGTTAAAATTGACCAGGTACCAGAACCTGCCAAGACCCTCAACCGGCACCCATGGAAGGAGTGGAGGAAGCTCAAACTGGCTAAGTGCAGGAACCTGTGCAAGATTTACAACCTGAACCCATGGAAGTGGTCGATGACACTCAAGGTGGAGAACCTGTGGGAGATCAAGAACCAGTGCCGATGGAGGTTGATCAAGTCTCCCAAGTTGCAGAACCATCCCAGGTTGATGGACCATCCAATCCAACCTCACAAGAAGCAGGAAAAGTCGATGAACCTGCCCGAGTTGGAGAAGGTAGTGAAGACCTTGAACCATGAATTGGCCACGAACCAATGATGAAGGAGAACTGGGAGAAGTTCTTGAAAGATCCCAGATGGAAGAACCAGAAAAGGAAGGCCACTCCCATGGAGGAATTGACAGCAATCCCGGTGGACCCGAAAAGGGACTTGGAACTTTTTAGGTTCCGAGTTGCCAGAATCGTACCGGTCAAAGATGGAGCTGTTTCTTATGTCCAACTTAGACGTATTTGCCTGGTCACACGAAGATATGACGGGAATCCCGTTGGAGCACGCATGTCACCGAATCAACATAGATCCGACAAGGAGACCTGTCCGCCAAAAATGAAGAAAGTACGGACCAGACAAATACGAAGCTTTAACCACAGAAGTCAAGAAGTTGTTAGACAACATGTTGATCAAGGAAGTCTTATGTCCGCAGTGAGTTGCGAACCCGGTCTTGGTGAAGAAACCCAACGGAACGTGGAGACTGTGCATTGACTTCACGGACCTAAACAAGGTGTGCCCAAAAGATAACTTCCCACTGCCCCACATCGATCAACTTGTAGATAGCACTGCAGGCCATGAGATGATGACATTCATGGATGCCTTTGTAGGCTATCAACAGATAGCAATGCAGCCAGATGACCAAGAACACACGGCATTCTGCACCAACAAAAACATGTACTGCTGGGAGAGGATACTGTTCGGACTTATTAACGCCGGAGCTACTTACCAAAGGTTTGTGAACAAGATGTTTGATCAACACATCAGCCATACCATGGAGGTGTACGTGGACGACATTGTAATACCCCGAACCAAATTAGAATTTTCTATTATATATATTAAATGTTATGTTATATGTATATATATTTAACTTATTGATTTTTATCTCTTTAAGGACATTATGTTTTTAAAAGGTTGATTTCTACTCAACGGTTGGTCCAAAACCGGAACCGGAAGCACTCCTAGCACCGTAACTGCGAATCAGACTTAAATATATCGATGAAATGAGTAATATAAGGTCCTAAATAGGCTTTTAAAGGCCTTTAAGTTTAAAAGAATTATTAAACAAAAAATTTAGACATTTGTCACCAAATGTCGAACCGAAAACCCTAAATTCCAAAAATCATCGATTCTGGCGAGTAATTACAGTTCCTAATCAAGACTTAATTAGTAAAATATAAGGTTTGATTAATAAATACAAGCTATAAAAATTATGTGTGCCAAAATGATCAAAATATTAATTTTCGGAGCCCAAAATGCAACCGAATAATATCCGACTTCAACACCGAAAACCATATTGCGTCCCAAAATACAATTAGAACTCAAATTCCCCTCCTTAATACCCTTATGACCGACACCATCTGCTGTGATTGAAGAGTGATGGAGTCAAGTTGTACTATCCCTAAATTAAGGAACCATGCTTTCTTTCCTACTCCCCAACTTTTCATACCTACACTTGACTTCTCCTACCCTCTCCTACAAACTCAAATTCGGCCAAGACAAGACTTTCCCCTCTATATATGCATTATCTTGATACTCTTCCTTCATTTGACAAGAAACCAATGAAAGAAAAACAAGCAAAACATCTCTTCCCCCTTCACTTACAACTTTCGGCCATTATCATTTCAAGGGAGAAGGAAATTTTCTTCTCCCATTTACAACCATAAGAAGCTTTAATTATCATGTATAAAGTCATCTATGAAGTTGTATTGAAGTTTTGAAGCCAACTCCAAGCAAAAAATAAGTTCCCCATCTCTCCTTCTCTCTTTAAGTTCATGTTTTCCTCTCTATTTTTCCTAACTTACTCTATTGCCTTATTTTAGCTCAAAACCATAGTATTCCTCCAAGTGGTGCTCCATTCCTACAATCTTAAGGGTCAAGGGACAAATAAAGCTTCTTTTATTAACAAGAAAAAGGCTCCAAAGGTTGTAAAAGCCCAACTCAAAACATTTGGTTTTCTTGCATGTGTATGTAAGCTATGTGTGTTTATTGTTCCATATTTTTAGATACCATTAAACCTTAGGACTTTGTCACTTTTTAATGTTCAAATGCATGATAATTTCATACAGTATTCGGAACTCATGTGTTGTATATTTTTGGATTATCTTTATATGGTTAGAAACTAGATCAAGTTATCTTTCATTTGAATCTAGTTTGAGAAATTTTTGGAGTTTTTCTTAATAAGTTATGAATTTTCTACGAAAGTGTGACAAAATGCTCCTTATTTCAAAATTATGGATTTTCTGGGAGTAATCAGTTCATGGAAAAATATTTTTAAAATTATGGTAAAATACTAAATGAGGTTTAGTACGTGCATGATTTATTTCTTGATTTTTAGAGGTGTTTAAATATTTTTACCAAAAATTATTTCAAAAGTTGCACAGTTTCTGAAATTTCTGGAACAATCTGCCATGTTTTGAAAACAAGACTAGAACTCATATTTTCCTAAACAAAATTACATGAAATAAATTTTATTTGTAACGTAGACTTGATGAGGTAGCTACTGTAAACATTTCACAATTTTTGGATGAGTGTTGATATTTTTAAAAAATACTCCAAGTTGGTATAAGTGTAGTCCAAAATGCAAACTGCCCTACTTGAATATTGTTGCTCATGTGTTACCTTCTTGTTAGAAGTCGAGTAAATGTTTTCCATGATAAAACTAGTCTAAATGCTATGTTAGTGAAGGCTATGTGTTGATAAATGCTATGTGAATGTATGATTTAATTGAATGGCATGATGTTTAGTGTTGATTTTAGATTAAGGACTATATTTTATTGTTTACCTTGAGAAGTCCCCAAATTTGAAATTCTTTGAATTTTGAGAAAAATTGGCTCGTGCACAACTTCTGTAAAATACACTATTAAATACTACGTTAAATACTTCCATGTTTTATTTCAAAAATTTTGAACTAGCCTAAATATTTACAAAAATTATTTTGCTAAGGTCGCACTGTTGGATTTTTTTTTGGAAACCTATGAAAATCATTGTCCTCTTTCTAAAAATGTTCCAATGTCTAAAACTTTCACTTATAAAATGAATTGCCACATATTTTTGGTGTTATACACCTAATAATGATACTATTATACAAATTTTGTGATTTTTTGGTTATATTAAAATGTGTTTAGAAAATACTTAAGAATAGAAAATAAAAGGTATTTCTTTTCAAAGTGTTTCTTTCTAAAATAGATCATATTTGATGAGCATGATGTGATAGTGATTTGGAGTTCTAAAATGCTATGTATGAAATTTTGTTTGCATGGTTATGAACTCATTATTCTAATTTTATGATGATATGTTTATCATTTAAAAGTTTAGGACACTAATTATTGCAAGTTTAAAACCTTAGCAAATTGCGTGCTATATGTTCTTTTTATTTAAAGTTTAGAACATTAAAATACTACATGTTCTTCTACTTTAAGATGTTATGTGCTATATACTCATCAAGTTTAGAACATTATATTTTCTTGCAAAGTTTAGGATATTATATTTCCTTGCTATGTTTAGAACATCATGTTTTCTTGCTATGTCTAGTGCATCATGTTTTCTTGCTAACTTTTAAATGTTATATTCTCTTGTTTGAATTTATGACTATATGTTTTCTTAAGTGATAAGAATAAAGAGAATAAGACTTTAAGTGCTCAAAAGTCCCCTTTTGGACAAACGTGTATAAACTCTAAAAGAATGTCTAAGACATCAATAACTGAAACACAACGAATGATGCTAGGTTTAAGTGCGAGAACGGTGATGAGGATTTTTGGGTGAAAAGAACGGTGATTGTTTTTACCAAAGGAAAGCGTTTAAGGTGGGTGGCATTTACTTTATTGCCTTGAATATTATATGGACTGTTGGTGTATGCGAATGAAAATGTTTTGACCTTCGGGTCCGATTACAAGGTTATTACCCAAATGCCTACGGGTGAAGTATCTCAAATTATATGTAGTGGTCTGGCTTGTGTAGCTAGGCGCCGCGGTGGACAGAGCCTCAGGGCTATATCTCAAATGATATGTAGTGGTGTGGCTTGTGTAGCTAGGCGCCACGGTGGACAGAGCCTGAGGGCTATATGATGAATGATGAGCCTTTGTGGCTATGAAAAATGTTTTTACAAAATGATACGTTTGCGTACTGCCAATCTGTATAGTAGCGTACAGGTCACCCACACTGAGAATTCAAATCTCACCCCCCCTTATTTATAAATCTTTTTCAGGATATGACGAGGTGGAGTTCGTGCCAGCGGAAGAGTGATACAGTTTCCTGTATTGGTATTTTATCATGCATCAAAAGAAAATGAGTTAAGGATGATAACTCTTATTACGACTTTAGAAATATACAAAAGTGATGAACGATTAAAAAATTCCTCAATGATGTATAGAGCTTATTTATTGTTTAATTTGCGCCAAATTTTTTACAAAGATCCTAGCATAGTAAATCATCAAAATGGCCACCGCGTCTTTCATAACAAAAAAATTATCTTTCCGCTGTCTACGTGTTCTTTTAACGAAATACTTGCTTCCGCTATCTATTTAATTTCATTAATAGTATTTTATTTTTAAGGAAAAAAATAGTATGGATTTTCAGTCACTAAGTGACGACTCGGGTTTCTAGAATGACGAATTGCATTTTGGAAAACTGGGGCGTTACAGACATAGTTGTCAAGAGTTTGCGAAAGGAGGATCACCTCAACCACCTAAAGCAAACCTTCGACATACTACGCCACTACAACATGAAGTTGAACCCCAAGAAGAGCAGCTTCGGCGTACATTCAGGGAAGTTCCTGGGGCATTTGGTGAGCCAACGAGGAATAGAAGTCAATCCGACGCAGGTCAAATGTATCATCGAAATGGAAGCACCCGATCCAGTTCCAAAAATTCAAAGATTGACCGGGTGTTTGGCAGCCTTTAACCGATTTATCTCCAGGTCTGGCGATTGGAGTCGTCCATTCTTCGAGGCGATCAAGGCGAATACACTCAGATACAAGGAAGCAGTTAAAGCCAATAGGCTTCTACATAAAGACTACTTCAAATGGACAAATGAATGCCAACGAGCCTTTGAGGACATCAAAGCACACCTGGCGAATACTCAAATCTTGTCAAAACCAGTACCTGGTGAAAAGCTATACTTGTACCTAGCTGCGTCGGAGGTGGCCATTAGCTCCGTCCTGGTTCGTGAAGAGGGCAAAACACACCTACCAGTGTACTATGTAAGCCAAGTCTTACACGAAGCTGAGTTGCGGTACACCCCAATGGAGAAGCTAGCCTATGCACTGGTAATGAGTGAGAAAATTGAGGCCCTACTTCTTCGACCATCCAGTAGAAGTGTTGACAACGTTCCCACTACGACAAATACTACAGCCGCCAAACACTGCGGGATGCTTATTGAATTGGTCACTAGAAGTTAGCCAATACGGTATAACCTACGCACCCTGAACCACGATTAAGGGACAAGTGCTCACCGATTTCATCGTTGAGCTAACTTTCTCTCAAGATCCGACGAGGGGACGTATAGCTCCGTGGCACCTCAATGTTGACGGATCATCAACTAGCACAGCAGCAGGAGCCGGTGTAGTTCTGATCAGCCAAGTTAGACAAGTCTTCACCTCCGTGATCTGGTTCGACTTCAGAGCAACCAAAAATGAGGCGGAATACGAAGCATTGATAACCGGACTTAGGTTATCATTAGCTGTGTGGGCAACCAATCTTCAGATTTTCGGAGATTCCCAGCTAATAATATCCCTAGTCCGGGGGGAATATGAGGCAAAAGATCATCAGATGATGACGTACCAGAAGATAGTAGCACATATGATCTTGATGTTTACGCAAGTATACATCAATCAGATCCTATGGTTAGAAAACACACAAGCTGACGCTCTAGCCGGACTAGCTACCAGTAACGGCAAAACTGAAGTCACGGAGGTCGTCATCACCAAAGTAAAGAACCCCTCGACGTCTGATAATAACATAAACCAGACTTTGAGTTGAGGGCAAAAGATGGCGAAGATTGGCGCATTCCGATCCAAAAATACTTAAAGGACGGAGTGGTCCCTGAAGATGCGTGGGAAGCTAGTCGGCTAGTGCAGCAGGCAACCAGATATACGTTGGTAGATGACCAAGTCTACAAATGCTTATCTAAAAAGAAAGGGTTCGAGGTGTTAGAAGAGATTCATGAGGGGATTTGCGGAAGTCATGCTGGGGGGCAAGCTTTGGCATACAAAATAATCAGACAAGGGTACTACTGGGCAACTCTTCACAAAGATGCCATTAGCTTCGCGCGGAAGTGCCGAAAGTGTCAACTTTTTGCACCTAATATCCACTCCCCAGCTACTCAACTTAAGTCGGTCTTCAGCCCGTGACCTTTTGCAAAATGGGTATCGACTTGATCGGCCCATTTCCACCTGGCAGAGGCGGTGTAAAGTTTGCTGTTGTAGAGGTTGACTATTACACCAAATAGGCTGAAGCCGAGGTACTTACAACAGTTACGCAAGAAAGAATGATCGGCTTCATTTAGAAAAATCTAATATGCCGATTCGGACTTCCACAATCAATTGTGACGGACAACGGAAGACAGTTCGACGGGCAAAAGTTGAGGGAGTTTTGCAGTTCATGGAACATCAACAAACACTACTCAACTCCATACCATCCGTAGTCGAATGGTCAAGTAGAAGCAGTGAACAAAATCCTGAAACATGTGCTGAAGATTCATCTAGAAGACAAGAAAGGAAGCTGGGCGGACAAACTTTCGGAGGTTCTATGGTCGTACAGAACTTCATACCACGCAAGTACCGGAGAAACACCATTTGCCTTGGCCTTCAGAACGGAAGCAGTAGTACCGGTGGAAGTTCAGAATAAAACTTGGAAGGTGGTTGGATTTGACGAGGAAAAGAACGACGAAGCTTTAGCAGTAGAAAAAGACTTGATTGAAGAAACTAGGGCTTTGTCGGAACTGAAGAATGCCACCTACAAGCGGAGAGCGGAGAAGTACTAAAATTCCCAAGTTCGAGACTGAAAGTTCAAAGTTGGGGATTAGTGCTAAGAAGGAAACTAGCAACTCCACCTGGGGTATTCGGACCAAGTTGGGAAGGACCGTTCTGAGTCACCGCAGCTTGGGCTAACGGCACGTATGACCTCGAAGACGCAGAAGGAAATGCCTCATCGTACACATGGAGTGCGATGCATCTTAAGAAATTCTATCAGTAGCATTGGAAGGGTTGGAGTATGAAAAGAAGTCTGTCACATCATGAATGCTCTGAAGAAAGCTTATATGCCCCTTTGAGAAGAAGCTGATACATTTCCTTGAGAAGTCTGTCCAAGACCATGTGTGTACCACCAAATCAGACTTCCGAAGCCGAGATGATAGATTCATTGTACAAACGTGTGCCAACACCGGTTCAAAGAGTTGAAAGAAAACAGAGTATACCCAGCTTTTGGCAGTAGAGGAAGGTGAACTACTACTTGTAATAGATTAGTCGAAGGTTCTCATCAGAAGTGTTGATGGTAACTTATGTAAATTACATTACTATATGAAGTTAGAAATTTTCAGAAAATGTCAAATATTCGAAGCTTCGTAATACACAAGGACCAAGGTCCCAAATGTTATAATCTAAAAAGCTCAAAGGCAAAGGCCAAAGTGCCCAAGGTTAGCGAATGTATCCTTCTTAAAGGATTACCAAGCACCAACTGCCCTAAGTTAGAAAAATTCACAAAAAAAGCGATAAAACATCTAAGGTAAGGTTCATAAAACCCTATCGCCCAAGTGAATTAAAACAAAGTACAACTCGCTACCTATAACGGTTTAAGACGAGCAATTCGCGGCCCTAAGTGGCATAAGACGAATAATTTGTGCTAAATAATAGTACAATTCGTAGTCCAAAGCGACGTAAAATGAACGATTCACTTTTCTAAATAGAATAAGACGAACACATAAGTACCAAACATATAAAAACAAGCTAATTAAAGATATAACATACGTAAAATGTAAATGAACATGTTGAACCAAAAGGATCAGATTTCTTTCAGAAATACTTGAGAACTTTTCAAGTAAAAAAGATACTTAAAAAATTCTCAAGTATAAGGAGTTTGGCTAGCCACAAAGGTCGGCTAGCTGACCATCTTTAAACAACTACAAAAAAGCTCCTTCTGGGCGAGCTATACAAAACCCGGCGAGCTACTATGATTTGACAAAAATAAAAAGCTATAGCTATAGCAAGAAAAAGCAAAGAAGAAGCTAAGAGTCTGGAGCTGCGGGGCCTTCGGGAGTAGGAGTGGCGGTAACATCGGTGGGAACTTTGGGGATGGCAACATCAGGATCGGCGACCTCCGCACCAACAACTTGGCGAACTTGGGGAGAGAGTCGGGGCAACATTGTTATAGTATCAAGCTTGCTAGTGTCGAGCATTACATTCCCGCAGGCGTCCTGAAGCTGCTCCATGGTTGGGGAAGTTCGCTCCTCTCCCTCAGCAACCTCCTCCTCGGCGACATTCACCTCCGGGACTGGTACAATGTTGATGATCTTGAAGCACGCCAGAACAAAGTCAAGAGAGATCCGGAGCTGAGGAAGGTCGCCTATATCCAACTCGGTCTCATCCGGGAAGGGTGCCTTGTTAAGGCATTCCTTAAAATCGCCCACCACGGCCGCCACCTCATCATCCTTATGGGCTCGCGCCCACCATATGGTCCTAAGAACCTCCGCGTAACATTGGACGAATCCTTTGTTAGAGGCCTCAACTTTCACGACATCTAAGCTCGCCGAGGAGGAAGCATCATTGCAGAGCTCAGCGACTTCATTAATCTTTGCCGAGAGCTCCTCCCGAAGCTTCGTACACTCCTCGTCGGTAGTTTTGAACAGGCCATGCTCCAACTCGAGCTCCCTCCTAACCATAGTAAGCTCGCCATCCTTATCCGCGAGCTTCTTAGCGAACTCTTCCTCCTTAGCTTTGATCTGGGCATCAAAATTTCGCTGAACAGCAGCGTACTTCCTTTGAAGCTTGCCCAGTTGCTCAAGGGCACTCTTCTCAGCAGCCAGCGACGCTGCGACCTTCTCCTCGGCGAGCTCCACAGACTTCTTCAATTTATCAGCACTCTCTGCCAACTTCAGATAGGCCACATTCTTCTCCTGGCGACCTGCCTCCAGTCGGGACACTTGATCGATCACCCTTTGATTAGCGAGCAATAGCCCACTCGCATAACGCATTGAGAGTCGGGCATTCTCGATCAAGTTCTGTCTCTCCAAGGTCGCCAACTGGGGGTTCGACCAATACCTCGGTACCTCACTCACAGTGTTTCGAGCAAGGCTTGCAGGAAGGTTGCGCTTGGAGGTAAGAGAGTGAGATCGCTCGTAAGAGTGAAGAGCTTCGTGCCTATGAGAAAAGACGATGGAAGCATAACTGTGAAATCAAAACACAACATTAAAAAGAGATAAGGCACGAAAAACAACAAGGAATGAAACCAAGTTGGCGAGCTACTTACTGAACTCGCTCAGGATCCCAGCCTAAGATTGTGTCGTCCACCGTTTGTACTCCTAAGGGAGATGGGGAAGGTAGCGACCTTTGAATAGGTGCGATTGGCAGTGGGGCAGTTGAGTGGGCTGATCCACCTTGTGCCGACCTTGTATCAGCTCGCTCAGCATGCTCAGATTCCTCCTCATCGCGAAGAAGGGTCCGAGCTTTCTTGTGAGCTTGTGTGTCGCCCTCGCCAACTCGGGACCCATCACCACAGTGGAGCCCTTCTTCGATTGATGGGAAGCTCGCTCAGGCGTTGCCCCAGTTCGCCCACCTACCCTATTGGTCCGGGCGACCTGAGGAGTCTTGGCTGAGCTTTTGGTGGCAGCCTTATGAGTCCCGGAGCCACCCGTGTCACCCTTTTTAGCGGCGACCTTTGCCTTTTTACTCGCCTCTAGGGCGAGAGTCGATGGCAAAGCCAACCTATTCGGGCGAGGTGAACCCATGGCGTGTCGGCGAGCTAGTGTGTGATAGGCTTCGGGAATCTCGACAGTTGGAAACACGACCCAGTCACCACCTACAAAAATTGAAAAATAGGGTTCGCAACTTAGCGAGCTATCCTCCCCCAATTGGCGAGCTTCTATAAGTTGTAAACCTGGGAGCTCAGGACCTTGTACAGTAAGATGATGCGGCAAGGAGTGGAGCCCAGCAAGTCTAAGGCAATGGTGTTGACAAAGGTGGGCGATCTCCTGATCCTCTTTGCTCCTTAAATAACAGACAGCCCGCACCAAGTCGAACTCAATCGACAATACAGATTTGCCATTACTGGACTTGTGGTGCTTTAGACCTGCAAAAGAGGGGAAATTAGATTAGAAAATCTAATTCAACCCACACACACTGAGTAGGCGACCTACTGCTAGCCTCTCCATATTCCTCAGGAGAAAAGATTCTACCTCCCCGTCCAGAGTAGTTGGTAGAAGCTCGCCAATCTCCACCCATGAAGATGAATTGTTCCTTCCAGTCACAGATCTTATTAGGAAGAATCCCCAAAAACTTCTCACCGGGGCGAGCTTTAAGGTAATAATAGCCTTTGCCATCCTTCGTTTGCCGGGTTACGGTGAACAGTTCGTTAATCTCTGCCGTAGTCAGTCGGTTTTCATACCCATCCAATCCAAAGAATGCCAACGTCGCCAGCAAACTACTCCAAGCATTAGGAGTGAGCTGAGTAATGGCGAGGTTGTTGTCTAATAGGAATTTGCCGATGATCGGGTGCAAGGCCAACGTAAGCCCGACCTCGAGGGTATGGACATTAATGGCAGTCAGCCCAGCTGGAGGTGCATCAGCTCGCTCTTTCTTCTGTGGCGCATACAAGAAGATATCAAGTGGGATTTGATATTTCTCTCGAAGTTGGGAAAATTGATACTCATTAATAACGCTTTCAACCTCGCTCGCCTTATAATTAGATTTGTCCGCTGCATCCCGATAAGTTTGCTCGGGAAGAGGGAAGCTCGCCACAAGCCTGGTGACGTATTCCTCCCAATCGAATGCATGAATAACGTCGGCAGGAACCTGATGTTCGATCAGCTGAGGCTCGGGAAAGTCAATAGAACGAAGCCAGTCGATCGTAACTTCTTTAAGATTGCCTTCTGTCTCGTTCACCTCTGCGACCTCCTCATCTACCTCGGCGACCTCCTCGTTGCCACTGGCAACCCTCTCTTCAAGGGCGACCTCCTCCCCTTCTTCCCAAACCTCGCGATAAATGGAACTGGAAGCCTTCCCTTCCAGATCAAAGCGAACCTCGCCAGAATCTGGGCGAGCTACCGAGGCCATCTCGAAACTCGAGTCAATCGTTATTGGGGTAATTTGGGGGATTGGCTCATTCTAAACCATAGGTTGTTTCTCGGGGTTACGATTCGAAATGGTTTTGCTTGAGGATTGGGTCGACATTGTAATATGAAGAAATGCGGGGTCTTAAATGCTCTAAGTCCAAAGAAAATCCCAGTCGTCGGAGTCACAAGGTATAGACAATCGGAAAATTCAAATGTCACCGGAAATATACGAAATTTCCAGAAATTTAAAATACTATGCCAGAAATGGCCTTCAACCACGGAGAAAAGACCACGGGTATACATTCTGACCGTGGTCTTATGTGGCAAACCCGTGGTCTTAAATATCCCCGTGGTCTTAAGTTTAGTGCTGACAATATAAGACCACAGTTTTAACCTCCCGTGGTCCTTCCCCGTGGTCTTAAATTCAGGTACATTACAAAAGAAGACGGAAATAAACACCGTGATCCTTTCTCGTGGTCTTATCTTTTTTTAATAAAATAATTAAAGTATATATATTTCATTTATATCTATTACTATAATATTGAAAACGTAATCCTTAATTTCCGAAAATTTCACTCAAACTTCACGACGCTAACATTCATCCCCAAACCCTATTTCCATTTGTAGAGGCCGTCGGGGCCGTCACGGAGTCCGGCATCATCGTACAGCGTTCGTGCCTCTCTGTTGCGCACCGTATTCCGGATATACACTGTTGCAAATTCATGCGTCATTTTTTGTTTCGCGTAGCCACCGTTCATCATGGCCGACACCGCTTCATCGTGCAGATCCATCCACCCTTCGGTCGCCGGTACTAGTTCATGCAGGCGCTCACTCAACCGTCGTGGATTCTGTTCTCACGGTTGACTTCGTGGATCGCGCACCTGCCGCGTGGTCATTCACTATTCATCATCCAGCGTCGATCGTTGCCTTCATGCCTAGATATCATGCATCGCGCAACACCATCGTGGTTCGCATTGCGTCGGTCGTCGTGGTCGTGTCAGTGGCGGCAGTCATCACGGGTAGGTTTTCAATTAAGTCGAATAGTTCGAATCCGGTGGGTCAGATTTCTATTTGATCAAAGCAAATTTCTATTTGTGGTTTGATTTCTATTTGAAAGATTATTTCTGGTTTATGATTTACAAAAGGTTTCAGGGTTTTCTGGAATCGAATAAGAAATCGATTATGATGTTGGTTTTTGGATTTGAAAAGAAATTGGGGTTTTTAAACTCTGTTGACAGATTTTGGGGGTTTCGATGTTCTCTGCCCTAAACTCGATGGCACCATTGAAGTTGTCATCGCTCAGAGCACTGGCCTTGTTGAAGTACAGGTACTACTTTACTTTGTTGATAGATGAGATGAGATTAAGGTTAGAAGTGAAACTTTGAATTATTTGCAGCATACGCATACACAAATGCATTTGATGTTAGATTTTGGGGCCATTGTTGCATCCGTCGAATTTTTCTAATATTTTTAGGGTAATTGATAATGTTATTAATCATGGAATTTTTGAATTTTCAAGGTTCCTCAGTAATTATTAATCTTAAAAAATGGAATTACAATTTAGAGACCTGAGGTTTGTCAGTACTCCTCCCAGTCTCTTGGTAGAGGGAGACTTCTCTCATATGAAGCTGATTAAAGAAAATTAGATGAAAAAAGAATCAGCTGATTACATAAAGTATGAACAGATTTCGATAGCATAGTGGAAAAGAAACCCAATCTAGTCTGCAATTTGTAACTCAAATATTTTCTTTTCTAGTTGGAGGTTTTCTGATGTGTAATGTGCTTTGTGGTTTCATACATGTGTAAATTGGAATGCTGATTTATAAGTCATATGATTTATTCTTCTGCACTGTATTTTGAAAACAAGAATTTCTGCTCTTATACCATGAATATTCTTTACTCTTCAGAAAGGTATATACGACTCAGAATAGAGAACTGTGCCACCTCCCCTTCTTTGTAGGTTCGGTAGAAACGAGAAACAGAAGGGAGTGCATACTCTGCCTTCACCGACTGTGTCCGACTCCTGCTCCACCTTCATCGCGCGTACTTTTGCTCAATTTATACACATAGTGGTGTTGACGTTTGTATTGTGTCTCCTCCATCGCCATCGACAGCCTTGTTCAGGTTAGTATATCTCTCCCTCTCTCTCAATTTATACACATAGTGGTGTCCATATTTGTATTGCTATGGTGATTTACTTCTTCTGAGTGATGTTTGATTTTCATTTAAAAATTGGAAAAGTCAGGGTGTAATCCATATGCAAACTTATGATATATGTTTCATTTTTAATTTTCTGCATGAAAGATGTTTGATAAAATGTCTATTAGAATTTCAAGTTGTTTGTGTTGATTGCTATCTTGTTTGTAATGCTCATTTTAATTTGTAAATTAACCGTTGAATTAATGATATTGATAAGGTAATCAAGTTAAAAGTAATTTTAATTTCTGAAGTTAGATTTGTACTGTTACTGATGTTAATTAGTTTCTTCTTCTGTCCACTTTATTAATTGTTGATGAGTTTTCTCAATTTCTTCAAGAGGTAGCTCTTTCTAGGGCACCACTTAGGGTTTCAAAATTTTTAATTTGATTTTGTTTTAGCATTTGATCCAATGAATCGAAGCTGAATTTGTTGTTTATGTAGTATGATAAAAGTAGTTTTTTATGAAATTTGTCCTCTATCTCTCAATGTGGGCATTTGTCTATCTTAAATTTTTTTATTGAAAGGGTTTGAGAAATTAATTTGTTTATGTTTGACATATAACTACATGAAACTTCTAAGTTACTATCAATTATAAGATCTTCTATTAGTATCATTAACAATTTCCATATCTTGATATATTTAGTTTTCCTTTTGTCTATTGAACATTTTCCATAGATTAACTTGCTAAATAAATAATGCTACATATGGCCTTTGCATTTCATAGTTGTTTTATTTCTTGTTTTATTCTCATATATTTAGTTATCCTTAACATGCTCACTTGTGTTTGTTCTTGGCTTCTGGTATATCTGCAAATATCAAAATCACAATGACGAAAGAAATATATGGTAAGCTTATGGTTAAATGTATGGCATTAAAATATGAAAACCTAATCCCTAATCTTCTAACTCTCAGTCCACTATACAAATTTTACCCAGTAAACCTAACCCACGCTCACTCATGTCGGACGCCTAGCCACCGTCAGTCCACCACCGGACTTTGCTCCCTCCCACTGATTTTGATGTCGTTCTCCCTCCCTCTAATTCTAGCGCAACTCTACCTTCCTCCGTGGGCTCTATAAAAATGATAAACAGATGGGGCGTGTACTCTACCTTCACCGGACGTGGCTGCGGTTTCAACTCGGGCTCCTGCTCCACCTCTATCGTGCGTCTTGTTGTGCGATGTCGCCGTCCACCATCAAATCCTGCTACCAGCACTCTTGTTTTCTCTGATTGCATCTCATCCATCACTAGCTTTAGCACTTTTCAGGTTAGTCTCTCTCTCTCTCTCTCTCAATTTATGCGCATATAGTGGTGTCAATGTTTGTATTGCTATGGTGATTTACTGCTTTTAGATACTATGATGTTTAATTGATGTTGTTGTAATGGTTTTTTGGGAGCTTTTGATTAGTTTAGAAGGGTATGGAAATGGCGCACCAGATGCAGATATAGGTACAAATATTAATATTAGACAGAGCACAACCTTACAACAAAGTCCAGAATATAACTGAAACTGAGTCTATCTAGCTATAGTATAGATTACAAGTATAGTAGCCCTATTAAAGAGTATCGACCTGTTAATAAAACTGAAGCTATGTCTATCTACCTACACAATATATTGTTGGTACAGTAGTTTCAGATGGCACAGACCTATAAAATATAAGAGTACTGCTGCTCATTCTTTTTTAAGTATATCCTGTTGTGAATGGAGCAAGCAAAGAAATTTTTTTATTTAATCATTTTCAGATAACAACCTTAAACCTGAATTGCAAATTTCCAAGCTTGTATAAGGTTTTCAAAGCAATATGGTTTCTTCAAGATACTTCACAGATGTGTTTTATCTTGGATTGAATACACACAACTTTTTGCCCCTACCAAGAAAATCTGATGACATACTTTTCTCTTTGTATTTGTTCTTGAAGACAATGTAGGAATGCTCTATAAAAGCGTATTCAATCTTACCTTAAAAAAGAATATGATGGGTTATCCTTTATACAAGATGTTATCGTGCTACTTTATATATGTTATTCAAGATGTGTGGACTTTGTTCATCCATGTTTCTTGAATTATGAAGTGTGTTACCATTGTGGGTTTAAATGTTGACATACTTATTTGTAATGTATTAAGCTACCTACATTTTTCTTCAATTTTTGTGTTCTTTGTGATAGGGTAATGGTGATGGCTGCTCAATTTATGTGCTTTGTGTTAATGGTTCTTGAATTATTTTTAAAGTTTCCTTTCTTGCAGCTCGTGAAACTTCCCTGATGCCCAAATATTGATGATATATATTAGTTAATTCATGTGTATATGAGATTAAATAATTCTTTAATTATGTTCAATATTGTAAGTTGAGGTTTTATGATGTTAATTAATGATTGAGTTTATTTAATTAAATAGTTTAATTATATAACATATTCATTAATCAATCTTTTTTGGATAATTTTTACTTTTACAGTTTTCAGAAAAGAATTACTCTGAAAAAGACATTGATGATGTTCGAGAGGAGTGGACTGATTGCCTTTCAATGTACAAGGAAAACTGATGAGCAGTACTTCAAGCGGTTGAAAGATGAGAAGTTTACTAGTTGTTTATGATTTGAAACTTTATTTGGAAAACTAATGAACAATGTATTAATATTATGTAAAGAGTTGTATTTTGGATCTGTAATATTAATAATATTCATTGTTATAATGATTTTAATTTTAAAAAAATTATTTCTCTACGACCACAGGAAAAGAATCTACAATAAACAGACTAAATTTGCTTTTGACAACGGTTTAAGATACATACAATAATGGGTAAAATTCGTGGTCATAAAGACCTACGACCACGGGGATTCCCTGTGGTCATAGATATTTTTCCACCGTGGTAGATGGGCTGGTGGTTGTAGCTCAACACTTTTGACAACGGGTTTTTACCGTGGTCTTAAGTGATTAAGACAACGGTTAAAGTTAAGTTATAACAACGGTTTTTCACTGTGGTCTTTTGTGGTTAAGACAACGGGTATTTTAAAGTTATGACAACGGTTTTTCACCGTGGTCGTATGTGGTTAAGACCACGGTGGAAAACCCTGTGGTTAAAAGTATGGAGCTACGACCACCCCTCCATCTACCACGGTGGAAAAACACCTACGACCACGGGGAATCCCCGTGGTCGTTTCCCTTTTCTGGCATAGTGAAAGAAGAAGAAGAAACCTGCCAAAGAAAGAGATGAAGGAAAAAGAAATGGTTTTCTACCTTAAAGAATCTCCAAATTCCATTGGATGCATAGGTAGTGGATCGCCGGAAATTGCTCTGGAAATTCGAAGGAGTAAAAGTGGAAAATGAACTTGATTTCTACTATTTATAGACGAGAGAGCGAGCTTCAATATCCGAAGAGTTCGAGGGCCTATATGCAAAGACTTGAAAGTAGTGGCATGATGGGCGCAGGAACTGAGGCCTAAAAAGGCTTGCGCGACGCCTTGATTCTCGCACCACGCCGGCTCACCAACCGCTATACAGAAGCTCGCTCGTAAGCTCGGCACCCATCCAAGAGATAGTTCGCCAACACTCGAACCCTCGTTCATAGAGACAAAATCAGCTCGCCCACACATTAGAAGTATCATGATGTGAGCGAGTTGGGGGGCAAAATGTTGATAGGCGAACTACCCGAAGTTAATCTTGAGATTAATTAGCTCAAGACAAAGAAGATCGCCGACATGTTTAGGAGCTACATCATCAGCTTTGACTAGAGTCAACATGGGGAAGCTCGCCGAGAAGGGACAGAAGCTCGCCCAGGCTCCCTATAGCCAGGTCAGAGGACCAACCAGACACGAGAGAGAAGCTCGCCCACATTCATAGAGACCCAGTAAGAGTCTACCTCTACATTGCTCTCGAAACAACACGAGGCTTTGAAGCTCGCCTAGGTCTAGGGCGTTGACTACGTCTACATAAGAAGCAAGTAGATGTGTAGTAGGACAAGCATTGTAAATGTAGCATTGTGATGAGCTAGGACAAGTGTCAAGGACACTTTCCAACACCTAAAGCCAAATAGGCTCACAAGGTGTCACCTCACACATGCAAACCTATAAATATGTCTCCATTGTATTTTTCTCTCTCTAAGTTTCATAATACACCAACACTTTCTCTCACTAAAGTTCTCTCTCTCTCTCTCTCTCTATATCTTCATATTCAAGAACAAGATATTAAATCTAAGTTATTGTTTGATAGATTCAAAGGATAAACAGCCATTAATCTATTGATTAGCAAAATCTATCAACAGCTATTGTTAAAACGGCCACAATAGGTCAAGACCCGAAATTTTTACGATCACATTTTTCGTGTCCAACCAAATCGATGACTAAGAATGTTGGGCTAAACTTTTTCATTTCAGTAAATTACAAACATGTACTTGATATATAGGATAGACAAAATTAAGCGCTCTGACCAAATAAAACGTTCTGAAATCATCAAGTTACAATTAATATGCATAGTGAAAAATCATAGCAATTGATATATACAGTACGTACAATTTCTATCCGAAGGGTTTAAAATAAAAATAAAATAACCATAGTGATACTTTAAAGTATTATTTTATATTTTCATAATTAAAATGCTTACGCGCGTCACCATATAAATGTACTGTTATGATTCCCGATTGTTGAATACAATATAAATGATAAAACTCCTATTATCAAATTTTAATTATGCGCACTATGTGAGAACGTGTATAGTAACATAGACACCAAAAAGTAAAAGGAAAAAAAAAATTAGAATTAAAAGATCCAAGTCTGCCAAAACAAATGAACGTGGATGAGCTACTCCAATGGATAAACTGCAATATTTATTTATCATTCCCGACAATCCCTACGCATTACTTCATTTCTGATTAGTTGTTTACATCTTTATTTTTTTAGGAAATGTTTGACTGATCTAACTCCTTAAAACTAACTTGTAATATATTTATAATTATGAGTCTTATATGCACCAGTTACACGATTCAACTCAAGTTTAATTTTTAAAAGTTACACAAAATATTACTGAAAAGTTACACATATTATTACTAAAAAATGTATCTTTCATAGTGTAACTTTTCAGTAATAATTTGTGCAACTTTTCACTAATAAATTGTTTAACTTTTTAAAAATGAACTTGAGTTGCACCGTGTAATTTGTGCACAGAAGACCTACTCTATTTATAAAATCTCCAAGTTTATTTCCTAAAAGAAATGAAACAATAGCTTAAATACTCTCTAGCAAATTATCAAATAACATGAATTTTATAAGCCTAACATTATTTTAACATATAAAATCTTTAAATTTTTCATTGTATAATTAAGCTCTTGGAAAAATTTATAAAATATTACAACTTATGTAATGATTAAAATAAATTTAACCAACTAGGTTCTTAATGAAGTGAAAAAAACCTATTAATAATACTTTAATAAAATCGTGTAATATAAAATACGATAATTTTTTTTAATATGTTCCATATCTAGCTACCAAAAGTGTGTCTATCACAAGAAATTTATCTACTTAAAATTCACTATCAAAATATATAACAACATTAGTATACCATTTAATTTATGATGATTATATGAAATTAAATTTAAATTTCCATATATCCATATATTTACACTGAAGTTATACACATATAATTGTCCATTAGTACATCATGCATATATCGTCTCTCTGTTTGAATTATTAGTTGTGGCTGCACATTTGTTCCATATAAATTAACATTAAATATATATCATAGTTACTGCCAAAATCCTTCAATATTTAAAACCTAATGAGTTAAAATTATACAGCATTAAGAAGAAGACAAATTAAGACATTTATATATAAAAATACGCACCTCAATCTATCTTCATACGAAGACAAGCTTTCGACCTTTAAATAAATTCGCATCTCCTGATGTCAGATGCAATGCATGTAGCAACTTTCTCTCTCTCTAAATATAATTTTTATAGGCGTTTCTCTAACTACATGCAGCTGCTGTTGCAGCACACATGCGCACACACTACGTGTTATTCCAAAGTCTTCCTAGGTTTTCCCAATAAAACAAAAGCTTTAAAGCAGATTATCATGCATATAGATCGACCAACAACACATTTTTAATATTTTTTTCAAAACAAGTTCATAGATATGGTTTTTTACAAGTTACGGATGGATAAAATGAGAAAATATCTTTTATTATTCTATAAGGAAATAAAAATTATCTACAAAATTAGACTTGTTTAATGAAATTATCAACAAATTTTTTTCGAGATCTTCCACAACTTGCCGACATAATTAGTAGGCATCTTCATTTCTCACCCTATAAACAATTTGTCTACAAAATTAATTTGACTATAAAATGAAATTTCTAGATAATTTATTACCTAAAAATAATTTAGGTACAAAAATTGTGTTTTTTTATGGTAAGGAATGAAGACACCTGCATAATTAGTTTTTAGGTAAATTTGTAAGCAATTCCCACTATGGAATTATTTTGTTAGAACCATATTAACAACTCTACAACATAGATGACATTATGCAACATCAAACAAGTGTTGCTTAATATGTATAAAGTGTTACTATTGCAAATAGGTAACACTTTTAAGGGGATTGCACTTTTTCGTGTAACCTAAACTCAAAGGTAACACTTTTAATAGTTTTCTGTAGCACTTTTAATACTAAGGAATCAATTGTAACACTTAATTGTAATACTTAAAAAATGTTACATTTGACCCTTAGGTAACACTTTTTTTGTTAAATGTAACATTATTTTGGTAACACTTTAAAAAATTAAGGCAACATTTTTGTAGATAAATGTATTACTTTTAACCATATAACGTATCACTTTTAAGTTTATAATGTAACTTTTTTTATGCTTTTTAAATTTCTAATGTAACACTTTTGCATCACTTTTATATGTCTAATGTAACATTTGTTAAATTATCTAACACTTTTTAAGTAGTTATGCAACACTTTTAATATTACATGTGTTACTTCATAAATTACATTGCCATCAATTATAACATATGTACATATATATATATATATATATTCAATAGAGATCTGAAAATTTTAAATTGATAAAAAATATTATATTAATAAGCATATAATATTTGTAATCATGTAGATAAATTGTTAAAACATCATATACATTTGACATAAATACAAGTCTATAAATCAATTACATAATCAACAATAGAAAAAAAGTTTAATAATTATTTTACAACAACTTGCTCATTTTTGCTCACTAATTTTTCATTCTTTGTTCCATTACCGTCTCATGGTTCACTTCATTTGGCAATGTTGGGATAGTGTTTTTGAATGCATTCTTCCTACAACATTAAAAAATGTATCACATATCAAATCAAATTGAACTCCAACTCTCTCTCAATTGATAATAAAAAGAATATGATGACCTTCCTCAATCTTGTAATACCTGCACCAATCATGAATCTTTACATTTAACCAATATGATTGTCTTCTCAACTTGATTTTTGCACATTTACTTTTAGATGACGAAGTATACATATCTATATTGATACTAGTTGCAGTAAAATGTAGAACATTTATACATAATTACTCAATAAATTGAAAAGGAATAAGACACAAACCAAATATTTGGTAGCATAGGTTGGCATTCTGAATCATTAACTACGTGATGACTAGGGTGCGCGACTGGGGAACGTGGGTGTGTCATTGATATGGTGTTGAGAGTACCATCATTGTCCCACAAATCTTCGTCCCTATAAACAAAGTTCAAATCAAATCCAAACAAGAAACCGATTTCATCACATATATCTTGAAATTCTATAAAGTGCAAAATATATTAAAGTATCACTCCAATAGTGTGTTTTATGTAAAAGAATAAAACTACTCTTGTACACTAGTTGTATGATGCCACTGTACACAAATTCTGATAGTTTTTTAGCCATTGGATATCTAGCCAATCGTAAAGAATTTCTCCAAGGCGGCATAACTGCAGAAGGCAGATGAGCTTCACTGACTTCCCATCATCTAACCTATAAGTAATGGAAATCAATTAGAAACTACTGATGTATCATAAATGGATAGCTTAGACATGTTAATCGATCAATAACGATATAATATTTTGCGCTCCCATGTATTCTCTTCAATTAAGGCCTTAACAATATTGATATGCAG
>JAPKLY010000885.1:0-34726 GCA_026898435.1 Prunella vulgaris
TTCTAATGTATTCATAATCAAACTCCCAGCTTGATTGACTAGTCAATTAATCACACTAGAATGTGTTAAATAAAGACAGTCTTCCTTTCTAGCTAAGAGTCTATAGTCTCCCACTGTAGCTGCTTTCCTAGACATGTACCGCATAGCTCTTAAAATTTATAGCCATTGGAAACATGCTAAAGTAGCAACGCCAAAGTGTAAACTTAGAAACTATGTAGAAAGTCTTAAGGGTAAAAAGTTTAAAATAAATGACTCATACTTAGTGAGAATTTAGGGATATTTTCTCATTTCCTTTTCGGGTCATTTAGCAGATGAAGTTTCTCAAAAAACTCATGTCACAATGTCTTTGAATTCCTATGAAGGAAGCGTATGTCTAATTTAAATTTGACATTGCGTTAATGTATAAATTAAATGCATTCTGTGCACTTAACCCAGACATCCACCCTCAAGTGTAACAGGACATCTTGTAAAATTTAGCTAATTAAACAAGTTAGACAGATTTTGTGGTCCAATCTATCTCGATTATATTTCTTATTATAATCTCATCTATGTGCTCCCACTAGAACAGAGGTGATCACTCGTATGACAGAGCCAATCATAACTTGTCGACATACTTTCATATATGAAACAATACATATATGTAATAAAACACAAATAGTTACATCAATAACCATTAATATAACATCATTCAACATTTCATTCAAATAGAATCAAATCCTATGCAAACCCAAACCTCTAACATGTTTCATAAAAACATCTCTAGCAATTGGTTTGGTAAAAGGATCTGCTAACATGTCATGAGTAGAAATGTACTTCAGAATCACTTTCTTCTTTTCAACTATGTCTCTAACAAAATTAAACTTAGTGTCAATGTGTTTGGTCTTTCCATGATATTTGTGATCTTTTGTGTAAGCAATGGCTGCTTGATTATCACAATTAACTGATACAGCTCCCACTGAGGTGTCAGTTATCTCCAAATGCTTCAGGAATCTCCTTAACCAAATAGTCTCTTGAACAGCAGCAACACATGCCACAAATTCAGCTTCCATTGTGGACAGTGCTATACAAGTCTGTTTCTTGCTACACCATGATATTGCTCCATTGTTGAGCAAGAAGACATAACCGGAAGTTGATTTTCGTTCATTCAAATCACCACTCCAGTCTGCGTCTGTATACCCATTGAGTGTCACATTGTTTCCTTAATAGCAAAGATGATAGTCTGCAGTCCCTTTTAGATATCTGAAAATCATTTTCACTGTTGACCAGTATCTTCGCCCAGGATTAGACTGATACCTGCTGACTAGACCAACAACATAACAAATATCTGGTCGTGTGCACAACATTGCATACATCAGACTACCAATAGCATTGGCATATGGTATTTTGGACATTTCATCATTTTCTTTTTGAGTCTTAGGACACATATCTAGGCTCAAAGATTCACCCTTCATAACAGGAGCAGTCTTTCATTTTGAATCGTTCCAAAAGTTTCCTGATGTAAGTCTCTTGGGATAAACCCAATAACCTTTTCGAGCGATCCCTTTGGATCTTGACACCAAGAATGTATTCTGCTTCACCCATGTCTTTCATTTCAAAATTTGAAGACAACTATCTCTTGATAGTTTCAAGATACTCTTTGTTATTTCCAGCTAATAGTATGTTATCTACATACAGAGATAGAATCACAAAATTGTTCTTAGAACGTTTAACATACACACAGTGGTCTTCATTTATCATAACAAAGTTATATGAGATTACCGTCGAGTGAAATCTCAAATACCACTGTCTCGGGGATTGCTTAAGTCCATAAATTGACTTTTTCAACTTACAAACTTTATCCTCTTGACCTTGAAGAACAAATCCTGCAGGCTGATGCATGTAGATTTCATCTTCTAATTCTCCATTGAGAAAAGCAGTTTTAACGTCCATCTGATGCAATTCTAAATCCATACTTGCTACTATATCTAGGAGTAAACGAATCGAGGCAAATCTCACTACAGGCGAAAAGGTTTCTTCATAATCTATACCCTCTTGTTGAGTATATCCTTTTGCCACTAAGCGAGCTTTAAACCTTTCTATTGAGCCATCAGCTTTTCTTTTAATCTTAAGAATCAATTTATTCCCGATTGCTTTGCGTCCTTTTGGGAGGTCAACAAGTTCCCAGACTTGATTTGATTTCATAGACTCCATTTCCTCTTCCATTGCTTTCTTCCATTTCTCTTTTGCTGGACAAGTTAGAGCTTCTTTTACAGTTTTAGGTTCTTCTTCATCCACTGGAGAAATATCCCCATTTTCTGGAGAAATAAAGAAAGCATGACCTTCTATGTCATAATGCCTTTTTGGCATTGATTTCCTACAACTTTTCCGAGACTGTGGTTCTGTAGGACCCTCTGTAGATAAAATGTCCTCATTAAGAATGGTTTGATCCTCAATTGGGATAAATCTATCAAGATCCACATTTTTAGAAATACCACTCCCACTTGGATCAGATAGGGTTTGGATTTCCACTGTCTCAAAAATTGAATCGACTTTTTCAATTCCACCCTTGTTAGGAAATTCATTTTCCAGAAAATGTGCATTTCGTGATTCAATTTTTGTAATATTCCCATCTTGATCTCCTATGAAAACGTAACCCTTAGAGTTCTTATAGTATCTAATGAAGATACATTTCTTTCCTCTGGGACCTAGCTTTCCATATTGACTCGTAGAGTCATGTATGTAAGCTGCGCATCCCCATGCTCTAAGGTTACTGAGGTCCGGTTTTTTACCAATCCATAATTCATAAGGAGTTGAACTGACTGATTTAGTAGGCACACGATTAAGCACATAAGCTGTTGTTAGTAACGCATCTCCCCAAAAAGAGATAGGTAAATTTCCTTGTGCCATCATAGACCTCACCATTTCCAACAATGTTCTATTCCTTCTCTCAGCCACACCATTTTGTTGAGGTGTGTAAGGAATTGTCAATTGTCGAATAATCCCTTTTTCATTACACAATTTAATTCTTTGAATTGATCATAAAGATATTCACGTCCTCTATCAGTTCTTAAAACTTTGATAGTTTTGTCCTTTTGATTTTCAACTTCGTTTAGAAAACGTCTAAAACAATCCAATGCTTCAGATTTGTGAGAAATCAAATAGACATAACCAAAACATGAATAATCGTCAATAAATGTAATGAAATAGTACGCTCCATGTCAGGCTCTTACATTAACAGGACCACAAATATCAGAATGAACTATTTGTAATGGAATTTCGGATCTAATGGCTTTGCCGAATAGTTTTCTAGTCATTTTTCCAGCAAGATAGTGTTCACACTTAGATAACTCAACTTTTGAAGTAAGGTTCAATAACCCTTCTTTTACAAGACGGTTCATCCTATCTTGCCCAATATGACATAATCTAGCATGCCATATGTCTACATTTAAACAAGCATTACTAGAGGACATGCATTTAGTGAATATGAATAATCATCATAATACCTAAAAGATGTTCGATTACAATCTAAAATCATAAAACCATCGTGCATAAATCCATTACAATAACACACATCATCTTTGCTAATAAAAACCGAGTCTTTAGTAAACAATACTTCAAATCCTAATTTAAGTAATACTGATACAGATACAAGATTTCGCGTGATATCAGGAGAAAATAGCACATCATGTAGAATAAAAGCTCGACCGTTGTCAAAGTCAAGTTTGCAAGTTCCAAGTCCTTTAACTTCAACACGAGCATTTTTTCCTACATATATCCATCTTGTCCCCTGTGGAACACGACGAAAATCAACAAATGCTCCCCTATCTCTTGTCACATGGTTTGTTGCCCCTGAGTCTATAATCCACAAAGGAAAAGATTCAGTTAATAAGACAGTACTAGAGACATTTATAATACTCGAAATAGAATTAGATGGATCTACCTTGTCCCTCTTGGGCTCAAGGCATTCTCTAGCAAAATGACCTAACTGGTGACAGTTATAGCAAGTCATTTTACTCTTATCCTTCTTATTCTTTTTCCCATGCTTTTTCTTTCCTTTCTTCTCATCAGTTTTGTTTTGAGCATTGTTCACTGGTTTATCATTGTTAGATCCTTTACCCTTCTTCCCTTTCTTCCAGTTTCTCTTTCTCTTGAAGCCCAAAGCTCCTTTGGAACTAGAACCGGCATAGAAGGCAGTAGAAGAGGATTTAAAAGCTCCTAGCCTTTCATCTTCCAGCTCAACATGTAGAGCTGCATCACCAAAAGTTCTAATACTTTCATTGTGGGTCAAATTGACCTTAAGATGTTCCCATTGATTTGGCAGCGAGCGTATCAGGGCTTGAATCTGTTGTTCATCAGAAAGAGCGTGACCAGCAGTTTTAAGTTCAAGGATCATGTTTGACATCTCCCTAAGGTGTTGTCTGATGTTATGATCCGGCTTTTTCTTATAAGTGTCGAACTTTATGGTCAACTGTCTCAGTTTAGTAACAGACGTTCCACCATATTTCTCATGCAGATAAACCCAGATATCATGCGCAGATTTGTGTTGTTCACACTCATAGATCATTTTATCGATCACTGAACTAACAAGGATACCACGTGCAGTGGAGTTCTTTTTCTTCCACACAAGGTAAGCCTCTTGGTCTCTCCTTCCCTGATTTCCAGTTCTAACTCCCGGATCTTTCATCAATTGGTTTATAGCATCCAGTGTGTCTTGTTCGTCCAAAACGTACCATATCTTATGACGCCAAGTGTCATAATTGTCCCCATTGAGTTTTTCTCCTTTATTAAGCTCAGCTACTATTGATTTTGAAGCCATTGTCTTTTATGAAAAGAAGTGATTCGATAATGTTAAGGGTGTTTCATGTTAAAATCTTATGTTAAGCTAAAACAGAACATCTTAATATCGACACAAGACTTGATGTCGAAAAATAACTTAAAGTTACTAATCTTCAATCTAATCATGCATCTCAAAAATAGATTTTTGTTTCAAAACATAAAACAACAAATCAGTTCATATATTTCATATCAGACAATAACAAATGAACTACCACAATACTTTTAGCTAAATCATCAGAAAATGTATCAAGTTGAAAATAAAACAAAACACAACAGACGAGCTACCATAGATCAATCAACTAAATCATTAAAATGTATCAAGCTGATAACAAAATAAAACACAACCTAGATGAACTACAACAACAGTGTATCAATCTGGAAAAACAAGTTTCCTACGAACAGAACGAGCCAATTGCTTATCAGACTTTTCAATTCTTGTTCTATCGAGCCCCTTAGTCGCCGCACTATAGATTGCTTTTGCCATAGGATCTAAGTGTGGATTGTTTACTCGATCATTCCTAGGTCTGGTCAGACTCATAAGATCAGATCGATGAATACCACCCATCCCCGAGCATATAGTCCTAAGTGCTTGACTACCGTCAGTCTTAATGGAAGCTAGTGCAATAGCCTACATCACCTCCCTACCATTTGGCCTCTGATCTTTGATCCTATACTGATCCCAAAAAGTCTCGTACAAATAGCGCGGGAGTGTCCTAGCCCAAGTGTAAGGATCATTTATGACCTTCAGTAAATGGGCGGATAGTAGGCCGCTGTTATTCAGAAATACAAACTGGTTGAACAGTTCGACCAACTCAACATAATGGTCTCTAAGGTTGTGAGTGGGCTTCATCTTGTAGTGTAGGAAGTTATGAAGAACTTCAAACTTAGTCTTTATGTCGTGAGTGGAAACCGTTCTGCGATACATACCTGAAAAATGAGCAGCTAAAAAAAAATTGACCAACAATCAATTAAAAAACTTCAACACATGAATTTCATCAAAGTAGGCATATTCACAAGTGTAATAAAGTTATATTTCTTGGCTCCCACTTTCTCAGATAATCGTAATCACTCAACAATTTCCAAAAAACACATCTAGACAGGAGTTTCAACTAAACAAATGCATATCATAGGCTAAAACATGCATTTATAGTAAGTAAAAACAGCTTAAAACACATCAAAATACGAAGAACACCCCAGAAAACACAGTAGAACTTGAAGAACGTGCCGGAAAAGGGTCCGACGCGCCCCCACGCGCCACCAGGAGTCGGCTGGCGCTCCAACGCGCCGTCACGCGCCACCTACTGCCTGCGCGTGAGTTGCACGCGCCCATCAGAGTTCCGACAGCCGCCGGCCCGTGGGCCTCACGTGCCACCGCAGGTCCTGGCGCGTCGCCGGCATGCGCCCCCGCCGGACCACCGCCTCGTCGGCGCGTGTCCTCCACGCGCCACCGCCGGCCTGTCAACTGTGAAGTTCTGATTTGACTGACTAATACTTTTCAAAATTATTTTCGGGTCCCTCCAAAAACTCAAATTTCCAAAAACAGGACCCCCAATTTTTTGAAACTTTTCAAAAAAGACCCCTGGACTCGAATTTTTTTAAAAAATTCATATCTCACAATTTACAAAGCCAAAAAATGTGAAAAAATTATCACCGTGATCTTGGTGACGAGGGCTACCATTCTATATCAAAAAATTACATTTTTTATTAGAATTGAATAAACCCATAAAATGGGTGAAAATTCACGGGACACCAAAATCGCATGAACTAATGTAATCAGGCAATTTAGGGAGATATCCAGGGCATCAACGGACTGGGAACAGTAAACTGAAGCATCAATTGATTCGAAAAAAAAAAGAAAAAAACACGTATACAGAACAAAAAAAAACAGGCATGAAAGACAAAAGAAACATTCATATGGATAGACATATCATAACAAAAATGTCAAAAAATTACGCAATCATGCCTCTGAATACACGTGCAGTAATAATCATTTGATCAAAAAATTCCAAATCAAAAAATTGATGCTTCAGGACGGGATACAACCATATGGGCTCTGATACCATATGTTAGGCCCAGACATTCTAACACGATAATTAGGAATCTGACCTCTGTAAATGCAATGCGGAATTAATTTGAACCAGATTGTAATCCTCGTCCTTTCCACATCCTCGGGGTCCCAGTTGCAGTAATTGCAAACCAAATCTCCACAAATTAGTACTGTATGTTATGTCTGTGTGTATATGACAAAATGTATGTGTTTCTGATCTCTTGGGATGAAAACTCGCATACTTAGAATATTCATCTGAATATCTTTTATCTTATCCAAGAGTAAAAAGGGAATTAACTGCACTAGCAGTTACTTAACTTCCCTTAATTTATATCATAATAATATAATATATTTAATATAATAAACCTTTAATATGTGATATTAATATAAATAATATTTAAATAAAATATTATTTACACAACTTTTATTTTTGGGTGTGGATTTCGACAATAACACCCCAACGGCCTCTTCTGACTCTCCCTTTAATGTACCCCTTTGAAATACATAAAAATAAAATAAAATATAATATTGTCCAACTTATCTCCATTCATCAATCAAATATAAAAAAAATAAAATACATCTTCAAATATCATGTAGTTTTCACTAATTCAAACTAAAACACATACAAATATGCAAAATATATACAAAAAAAAAATCTCTTGTTTAATATTAAAGATTTCACAATGAATGGTAAAGAGGACAAATGCTATGAAAAGCGTGTGTATAAATAGATAACAAAATATGTAATGTATTCAAAATTATAGCCACAATTTAAGATCCAATTCATTAATCAATAATTATTGGTAAAGATTAATACAAAGTGTAAGAATAAGTTAATTAATTGAACCTCAAATAGAATGCAGAATGTGTAATATGAGATTCATTAGTGAATTAATAAAAATAACATCTCCCTAAATGACGCTGAACATTAATGGCATAAAAATTGTTTCAAAAATTAGTTAATCAAAACGATCCAACGGATACAAATTGCAAGAGAAAAAATAATCAACTGACCGAACTAAATGGCGCCAAAATTCTATTTAAGAAAAATTATTTCTATTATATATTTATAGATATAGAATATATTATCCTCAAAAATATTAATTGGAATATGAAATATAAAAGGTATGATAATTATATTAATAAGGAAGATAGTGGTCACATAATTCAATTTTACATTTGGAAGGTAATTGACTGCCACATTATGAACAGTTTTGATTTTTGATGGGGAATAAAATTTTATTTTGGAACTTGTAAGTAATAAATTATGAGGGTGGGAGCTGGGAGTACTCTTAAAGAGTAATTGGAACCACTAAGTAATTAAGCAAGGGACTATATAAAATAAAATGTTAGTTAGATGGTGTATAGTGTAGGTTTAAAAGTGAAAAAATAATAATATTTATATGAATATATAAATATTGTACGATTAGAGTTTATAAAAGGATTTAATTGTTGCGGGACATCTTGAAAAAGAAAATTTGCAAATTCTTGTGGGATGAAAATAATATCAATTGTTTATGAATATAACGTTATTAATTATTTTAATTGAATAATATTAGTTGTGCATCAATTGAACGTAAGTATCTAGTTTGAATCAACAATAATATTTCAATAAAAAAGTCTCATATGCAACTGGTGCACAATGCTCTCACTCAACTCAAATGTTAAGGTTGTTTACATTAAAAAGTGAATTTCTTATATTGAAAAATGTGGATCGATGTTCTGAAAAATCACACTGTTACCAATTTTCAATATAAACTTTGAAAAATCACACTGTTACCAACTGGAGTATGCACAGTTTTTGTTGATGTATTAGTAGACCACACAAGACTGCCACTACCATTTACAAGAGCTAGAATCCCTGGCTTTACAACTCTGAGCACGCCTGATCTCTCTGTCAGTGGGTTGTCTCTGTTGGCAACCCATACGACAGTTCTTACTGGTATTCTTTTATACCACATGCCGACGTACCGATTCTTGGAATTCTCTGGGCTGAAGAACCCCAACTCGAAAATTCCGCCAGGCGATATCAATGTACTGTTATCGCTATCTGTTAATATGAGAGAACTATTTATGTGAGTGGAGAATAAGGAGGTAATGATTAGAACTAAAGGGATGTTGTGTTTTCTCAGTGTGGTAGCCATGGTTCTTAGATTGAAGATGAAGTCTTAGTGCAACAGGGGAAAAACAGAGTTAACTATGTTAAGATTGAGCTACAGCTACACGGTGAAGAAAACGTTGTTTCTTGACTAGGAATGCGATCGTGAAGTTGCATTGATTTGGGGCTCCAATTTCTTAGGTGGTGTTTTCAATCACTAAAATTTGAAAAGTAAAAACTGTAAGTGGGTCATCCTCAAAAAAGTGAACATTTATCAATGTTGTGAAATTTAATCGGAATAATCGACCTCAATAAAAAAATTACATTTTTAAAAAGTGATAACGTTATTATTAAAATTGAGTACTCATTCCATCCTACTATATATTGTTTATTTTATCATTTTCGTCCGTTCCACTATATATTTTTATTTGCATTTTTATTTTTTTTTTGAAAATTATTATTCACTTTTTTATTATTATTTCACTACTTTTTACACAACTCTTATTTCCTTTTTTCCATCACATCACTTATACTTTTTCACATTTACCTTAATATGTGCGCAAAAGCAATGAGCAACTTAAACTGGGACGGAGGGAGTATCATTTTTCTTTAAAAAATTTATCACTTTTTAAAAGTGATAACTTTTTATTAATAAGTGACATTAATATTTATTTCATGTTATAAGACAGTCTCATATAAGTGTGTCTTAATATTATTTAGAGCCTTAGTCTTATATGCACCACCTGCACCGTACAACTCAAGTGCATTTTTGAGAAGTTACACAAAATATTACAGATAAGTTACACATGTTATTACTGAAAAGTTTATATTTGATAGTGTAATTTTTCAATAATAATACATGTAATTTTTCAATAATAAATGATATAATTTTTTAAAAATGAGTAGGTATTGGTGAAAATAGTTAATGATAAGTTTATCATTAAAATGTTTTAAAGTGTCAAATATTTGGTCAAGTGTATCAAAATATTAATCAGGTGTATCAAAATATATATTGACCTCAACTTTTGATACACCTGATAAGATTTTTGATATACTTAATTAAATGTTTGATACTTTAAAACTTGTTCATGATAAACTTATCATAAACTATTTTCATGCAATATTTTGCCTTTAAAAATATACTTGAATGATTTCCTCTTATTTGGAGTGGTGAAAGAACAAATGGAAAAGTAGGCAAAGGAAGGAAACTTTTAGTTTAATTTTTAAAAGTAAATATAAGAATATTTTAGTAGAAGTTTTTTGGCTAGAAACTTTGATGTCTTCCCCCAAAGTTCCCTCGTATGCAAAAATACCCCTAGTTGTTCACTCATTCACGTGGATGTAATTTGTGTGACTAGGAATGTCAACGGGGCAGGGTGGGGATGGGGTGCGATAGCGGGGAATTTCCGTCTCCGTCCCCGCAAATTTCGCGGGAAAATTTTTATCCCCATCCCCGTCCCGTCGGGGAACCTGTCCCCACGGGGAATCCCCATTCCCCGTATAATATTTTAATTTATTTTAAATTTATTAATTTTTAATAATTATTATTAACAAATATAAAATTATAAAATACATTATTATTTTTAAAATAAATAGTTAAAATCCAAAATAGAAATTTAAAGAATGTTTAAAATACAAAATAAAAATTTTAATTATGTATATAATACAAAATATTAATATAAAATATATATAAAATTCAAAATACAAATTTAAAATCTAAAAAATATACTAATTACTTTATTAATTTAATTACTTTTATTTTATGCATTATATATATAATTTATTTACGGCAAAGTATTATGTGAATGATACACACAGTAATATGGTGAACAACAATTTATTCTAAGTATTTTGAAATTTGATTATTTTAGAGATAAATGACATAAAATACTGTATATGAACTAACACTACAATGTATATAACTAACACCACACTATATATGAATTAACACCACACGTAATATGCCATAGTGAATGAACTAAAATCATATTGTATATGAACTAACATTATACTGTATATAAACTAACACTATACTTCATATGAATTAACACTACACACCGAAATGTGTGTTACTGCGTGAAATAAAATATGTCGTTCACGAAATTATTACGGTGAGTATTACTCACATAATACCTACTCTTTATTTATATATATATATAAATATATAAATAGTGGACCGGGCCCCGCGGGAAAACGGGGCGGGGATCCCCGCAGAGCGGGAAATATAATCCTCGTCCCCGCCCCCGCCTTCAGGGCAAAAAAAATCTCGGTCCCCGTTCCCATGCATTCCCGTTGTCAATCCCGCTCCACTGCCAAACTTATGTGTAACCCAAATTGAAGTTGATCATTTAAAAAAAAAAAATTGAAGTTGATGACCATGAAACGGAGATTGCAAACTCGGTCAAATATCAACCCCAAATTGATGAATCCAAGTCAGCCAATAAATTATCTGACCCTTCAAATTCTAGAAGGTGCAAAATTTACCTAGTCCATGAAAATTTCTTGTGGGTCTTGGCCCGGCCGTCTCAAAAGTTTTAAGGGGGCGCTTGGTATGGAAATCCTTCAATGGTAATGGGTATTGAGATATAATTGTAGTAATTATAGTAGCTAATGAGATCAAATGAGGTGCATAACATTGTTTTTCCTCCTAAATAAGGTAATCAACACCCCCATTTGATTACCCCCTCTTCACCTTGTAATCATCCTCCTCAATCAATCCCCCATACCACAACCAACATTTTTTTTTTTGTCAACTTTTTCCAAAATTGAAGCACAATACTATTGATATAACCACCATAAATACAAACATACATTCAACATATGTAGGGTAAAAAAGGAAAATAAAATTTCATTCCCATTACCATTGAAGAATTTGAAACAAGCGCCCCCTAAGATTATATTTATTGGAAAGTCATGTGATCCTTTTTTGGAATGATAATGAGATAAAATAGAACAAATATCTAGATATTGATGTCTGTTCCGCCCTATCACATGTTTATCTGGGTGGGACAAATCAGCCCGCCTGCCCTGTCTCATATATTAAAACAATATATATATATATATAAAATATATTAAAATAAAAATAATGCATCAAATTTATCAAATTATATTCAATAAAAATAATTTTTTTAAAATTTATTTTAAATTAGAATACAATAAATAAATAATATAATTTAAATATATTTGACACATTATAAATATAATATATTAAATTTATTTTATATATTATAGTACATCATATATTGGAGTATTTAATATTGTAAAATATTATATATTTTTTTAATATATACTATATGGGGCAGAATGGGGTGGGACGGTATAGTAAAAATGCAAACTCATGCCTGCCCTGCCCCATGCGAAGGGCGGGGCGGGGCGGGGCGAGGTTGCCAAAATGGAGCAGGTCATGGCGGGACAACAATATGATGGGTCATTTTGTCATCCCTAATCTGCTCTTCGAAAAAAAAAAAAAAAACAAATAAAATTAAAATTAAAATTAAAAAAGGATTAGTCTTGTATGCACCCGTTACATGATGCAACTCAAGTTTATCTTTTAAAAGTTACACAAAATACTATTGAAAAGTTACACACATGTTATTACTGAAAATTATATCTTTCAAAGTGTAACTTTTAAGTAATAAATTGCACGGTGTAATTGATGCACAAGAAACTTACTCAATTAGAAAATGTTATATAATCAATTCGAGAACCAAGACTGACGCGATTTTCAAGGAGGTTTATTGGATATAGTTTACCACATGACAAGTCATAATTGATTGTTGTAATATTTTTTTTTTAAATAATATTTAAATTTTATATTTAGAATAATTATTTATAAAAAAAAATTATATCAAAATCTATAATTTTTTTCTCTATAAATAGAGACCAATATTGATGCATTTTAAATCACCACCTTATAATCTCAATTTATTTATAATTTTATAACTTGATATATTATATCACATTTTAATTTGAAATATTTATTTATAATATTGTATTTAAATTTTTATAATTTAAATTTTATTGAGATTGTAATTTTATAAATATATGATAATTTTTTTATTATTTTTATGCATTTCGAATATCAAATAATTTAATATATCATTTTATTAGTATAATAAAAATTAATATTCCCTCTATCCTAAATGAATTTGCTCATTTTTTCTATTTGAACGTTTCACACAAATTTACACATTATTTAAAAAAGAAAATATTGATTTACGTGCACACTTACAAATCTATATTACATATTTATCTATATGTCACTATTTTATGTATAAAATATATTTTAATTAAAATGGTGTCATCTTGTAGGGTGCAAATTTTTATGGAACAAAGGAATTAATAGATAAATATAATTATTAAATAGTAAAAAGGAAATATTTTATTAATAGGTTGGATTGTGTTTGTTTGTTGATAAAATGTGAAAATTGAATTGCGAGTGTTTGTTGATAAACATAGTCTAATTTTTTCATTACCACATGCGCCAGACTAATGCGGTAGGTGTGATACACTAAGCCTGGACAGAGATGACTTGTCAAACTATTGACAAATTAGAGCACATGGTGAGAGATTTTATCAAATTAAGGGTATAAAATTGGGAGCCGCCAAGAAATTCTGTTAAGAATCTCTTAAATGCTTTTTTTTTTTTTTTTGAAATTATATTAAAATACGAATTAAAATGTTTTTATGTCCCCATTAGACTTTGCATTGTATATTATTTTTTTTACTTTCTGCATCGAATACAATGAGTATGAACATTGACTTGTATCAAATTGTGAGCTATTTCTTTGCATATCCTTTTGTGAAAAGCAATTTTCTTGCAGGCCATACATACCTTAAGCTGCATCTTTGCTAATACTCATCAATCGAAAAACTGTTTGAATAATACTAAAAATTTTCAAATGAATGTATTTTTTGGGAGTTAATTCCATGTAGGCTCGTTTTTCTTTAGTATTTTTTTTTCTTTCTAAACATTGTATATTGACTGATTCATCATATCGCGATTAAGTATCTGAGGTCAACCATGAAATGCGAGCAGAGGCAAGGAATATAAGCTGTTCATGCAGAGTTGACGTCAAACGTTTCTGCAATTTCTCTATGCATTAATTAAACTTGAATCATGATTACCATATTCTGTATCTCTGTATGTCTTGTTATAAACTCCTTCTTGTTCATATCTCATGCAGCAGATGTAGGAAATATAGCACCTAATGACTTGAAAAAATAATAAAATAAAAATTTGGAAAATCGAGACTCGTGAAGATCACGATTTTCTTAAAACAAATTATTCTCCTAACTCTAGGTACTAGTGAATTACGGGACACTTGTTTCTCTGGATACAACGATTAAAGCAACTATATAGCACAATATATTGCTTAAAAACGAACTGAGATATTGTTTGAAATATCACCGGAGTAGAAACGAAAATAGCTGAAACAAGACTAAGGAATGTGGCAAATGCCGGAAAAATATCTGTATTTTTTCCACTCAAACTTTCCGTACATCTTGTTCGTGTTTCTTGCAACACATCAGAATATTATTTATAATATTAAAAAATAATTGTTGGAGCCATAAATAGTCTTGACCGTAACTGGAAAAACTTCTAAGTTAATTGCATTAACTCAGATTTTTAAAATTTTAAAACGTGTTGTAACTATAGAAATTAAATATATATCTCAGCCTACCTGAAGTAGCCTCTCAGGATTTCTCTCAAGATCCACTCAGAGGTAATCTCTCGGGACTTCTCCCGGAGAATAGCCTATCCACGCACGACAATTCTCAGTATAGCCTCTTAGAACTATTCTCAAGATCCACTCAGGACTATTCACAAGATAGCCTCTCAGGATAGCCTCTCAGGACTATTCTCAGGATAATTCACTTTTGTTACAACAAACTTAAAATCTCAAATTTTCATTCATCCAAAATCGGAATTGGGCGAGTAATATAACGAATCGAAGCTCTCTTCGAGGAGCACATATTCAAACAATTACCCATATGAATGGAAATTGATACAGACACCAAAAAGGTTTTTGGTGATATACAATGATGTAAGAAGCTTGCAAAGGATAGGTAGATGTTACTCTTTGAACATTCTCATGGGAAAATTACTTACTTTACTAATTGAATAGTACATGTGATGTATTTGAACTATCAACCATTTGTGTAAACGATGGTGTACTTCAGTCAAGTTATTTCTAACAAATTTCAGTTCTCATGAGTATGTTTGTTTTGGCCATGAACATCCGTCTGGTTCTACAATAATTTCTAGGAATATGCCTTATAATATTCCCTTCGAAGCGGCCTCACTTTTCTCTCACATAGGTGATTTTTTTGAGAGTGTCTTATTCTACTCAAATCATTAATATTAATTTGCTAATCCTCACAACTCATCACTGTAACATCTTTTAGGCAATGGGTTTTCTAGGGTTTAATTAGATTATCCCCCCACAAAATAGTAATTTTGAGTTAGACAATTAGGTTGTTCTTTTGAAACTAATTCTTGGGATCTCCAATCATTTAGTAAGGTTTTCCTTTATCTGAACTCATATTTTCTAAGACTTTAAGACTCATTCCTCTAGATGACGACAAAACTAACTCCCTATTTAACTCTTTGGTTAATGGATCCGCTTTGTTATCTTTAGACTTTACATAGTTTATTGTGATAACCCCAGTTGAGAGTAGTTGTTTAATGGTATTATATCTACGACGAATATGTCTAGACTTTCCATTATACAAATTAATTTGTGCCCCACCAATTGCTGATTGACTATCACAGTGAATGCAAATTGGTGGCACAGGTTTTGTCCATTTTGCAATATCTTCTAAAAAAATTCTAAGCCATTCGGCTTCTTCACCACACTTTTCTAGAGCAATAAAATCAAACTTTATGGTGTATCTCGCTATCGCCGTTTGTTTAGAATATCTCTAAGATATGTCTGCTCCTCCTAAAGTGAAGGCATATCCACTTGTTGATTTTGAGTAGAGCTGGCAATTTCGGCCCGGCCTACCCGACGTATGGCTGGGCTGGGCCCGAAAAATAGTGGCCCGAAAAAAATCGGGCCATTTTGGCCCGGCGGGCCAAATGGGCTTGGCCCGGTGGGCCATGGGCTGGCCCGTTTAGCCCGGTGAAATAAAATTTATTTTAAAATAATATAATTAATAATAATATAATTAAATTTATTTTAAAATAATATAATTAAAAATAATAGATTCTAAGACTTTTGAGCTTTGGCGTGTACTGTTTTCATTTTTCAATACACCTCATAATTCAACAAACCCTAGTTTCCTAATTTTCAATAGTGGAACACACGACTCCCCCTCTTCTCTACTTATGAACTGCTTTTATTATATTAGGACACTATGTTATGAGTAATGATCTTTATTTCTTTTTTAATTTATGTTTGAATTTGTGGTTTTAGTTCTATTTTATGTTTGTGTTGTTGGTTTGTGGATTGTAAAAGTATAAGTTAACAGTGATTATAGTATAATTTTTAAAATTATTATTTTAAAAAAAATGGGCCGGGCTGGCCCGTTAGCCCGTGGGCTAGATTGGGCTGGGCTGGGCTGGGCTCAATTTTTATAGGCCCGACTGAAAAATGGGCCGGGCCGGCCCGGCCCGTTTGCCAGCTCTAATTTTGAGTCCTTTATATCAGATATCCAATTAGCATCACTATAACCTTCAATCATAGTCGGATATCTAGTATAATGCAATCCATATTCTCGTGTATGCCTCAAGTATCTAAGTACTCTTACAATAGCTTTCCAGTGACAATCAACTGGATTACTAGTGTATCTACTTAACTTGTTACAACATAGGTCAAGTCCGGTCTTGTACAACAGGTTAAGTACATTAGACTGCCTATTACTCTTGAGTACTCCACTTGACTTACACCTTCATCTCTATTTTTGGCTAGATGTTGTCTAGGATCTATCGGAGTTCTAGCATATCCCGTATCATTTTTGCTAAACTTCTCTAGAATCTTATCCACATAATGATTTTGACTCAAGATAATTCAATCTAATGTTTTGTGGATTTTAATTACAACTATAACATCAGCTAGTACCATATCTTTCATGTCAAATTTGAAATTCAACATATTCTTTATGGACTTTACCATTTTATCATTACTACCAATGATTAATATGTCATCTACATAAAGACACATGATTATGTAACCATCTTTAGTGTCTTTTATATAAACACATTTGTCACATTCATTAATGTGAAATCCATGTTCTAACATGACATTATCAAATTTCTCATGCCATTGTTTTGGTGCCTGTTTCAAACCTTATAATGATTTTACTAATTTGCACACCTTATTTTCTTGTCCAGGAGCTGAAAAATCCTCAGGTTGTTCCATGTAAATCTCCTCATCTAAATCACCATTTAGAAAGACGGTTTTTACATCCATTTGTGTATTTCAAAATTTCTCAAAGCAGCAATTGCTATGATTAATCTTACCGACGTAATTCTCGTTACAGGAGAATACGTATCAAAGTAGTCAAAACCTTTTTTTTTTGTCTATAACCAGTTTTTATCACAAGTCTTGTCTTGTATTTATCAATGGTCCCGTCTGCTTTCATTTTTATTTTGAAAATCCACTTGTACCCTAATGGTTTACTTCCCGGAGGGAGATCCACTAGTTCTCACGTGTGATTTTGCAAAATAGAATCAACTTCACTTTGAATTTTTTTTTCCAAAGAGGACCTTCGAAAGAATTTACAGCTTCCTTGAAGCATTGAGGTTCACTTTTAATAAAGGAAATAGTTTAATTTCCATTAATGTTGATTTGTATATTTTAATTTTTGATTTACTTTCTGTAATTATCTTCCTGAAATCACGGGATGTTGTTGTATCTTGACTCTATTTATACTATTTTCCTCCATCACCAATTCAACGGTGATTATCATAATCCCCAGTTCCTTCATGCCCGCAGCAGTCCCGTACCTGCTGCTCATTTGGCCGACGCTTTCAAAGTTGCATGCAATGTGACTTCATCGGCTCCCGATTGGTATCTCGATTCGGGTGCTTCTGTGCATATGACGAACCAGCCATCCAACCTTGACACGTATGGTGCTTATTCCAGTAATGGTTCTGTAATTGTTGGTAACGGACATTCTCTCCCTATCTCTCATATTGGATCTCATTTATTAACTGATGACGTGAAATTATTGGATGTCCTTGTTGTGCCGCATATTACGAAGAATCTCTTATCTATTAGTAAATTGACCTTCGATTATGCTGTTGATGTCGTCTCCCCTGACAAATTCTTTGCCATTCGGAATCGAGTAACCAAGAAATTATTGGCTCAGGGTAGATGCGAGAAGGGGTTGTACTTGCTTGATAGTGGTATTCCTGCTTTAGTTGCAGCTCTTCGTTATCAAGCATTGAAGGCTAGTTACTCTTTGTGGCATTTACGTTTGGGGCATGTCCCTTTTGATGTTATTTCTCAGCTTAATAAGTTAGGCCACTTGTCGGTCTCTTCTTTATTGCCGAATCCTGATATTTGTTCCTCTTGCCAATTGGCTAAGAGCAAACGATTACCTTTTGCTTTGAATGAAAAACGTGCTACTGCTGTTCTTGACTTGATACACTGTGATTTGTGGGGCCCTGCGCCTATTACTACATCTGATGGTTATCGATTTTATGTCGTGTTTGTTGATGATTTTTTGAGGTTTTCTTGGATATATCCGTTACGAGCTAAGTCAGACTTTTACAATACCTTGGTGCACTTTCATACCTTTGTTTGCAGTCAATTCTCTAGTTCAGTTAAAGTTTTTCAAAGTGATGGGGGCTCTGAATTTGTGAATAATAGAGTACGTGAGTTCATGACATTGCATGGCATTCATCATCATCTGTCTTGTCCGTATACACCGCAGCAAAATGGTCGAGCGGAGCGCTAGCATCGTCATATTTCTGAAATTGGCCTGTCTATGATGTTTCATTCCGGTGCTCCTGCCTCATACTGGTTTGATGCATTTGCAACTGCCGTTTATATTATTAACATGCTACCATCTTCAGTCTTGCACGGCAAGTCCCCTTTTGAGGCTCTTTTTGGTTTTGCTCCGAACTATGCCTTGTTTCGGCCGTTTGGTTGTCGGGTGTTTCCTTACCTTCGGGATTATGCTCCTCACAAATTCTCTCCCCGAAGTCATCCTTGTATTTTTCTCGGTTACAGTAGCACGTACAAGGGTTTTCATTGCCTGGATCTAGAATCATCACGTATCTTTCTTACGCGGCATGCTCAATTTGACGAGAATTTATTTCCCTTCACACATACGTCGGCCTCGTGTTCTTCGTCTGATGGTCGTAATTCAAATGGTTTGGATATTGTTACCTTCTTGGATGGGGTCTCTCTTTCGTCTACCGGTTCCCAGCCTTCCATACCGTCTCCATCCCTGCCGGTCTCTACGCCTCGACCTCGGGTACTTGATGATGACGACGGTATTATGGTGCCAACCGATCTTCCCCTTTCTACAGCTACACCACCTTCTCCGGATGTTGTGTTTCCTAATGATCCTCCTGTAGCTTCGACATCTCCACAGCCAGTTGTCACGGTCACTGCACCATCAACTCATCCCATGGTCACTCGTGCTAGAGCGGGTGTTTTCAAGCCTCGCTATCATGTGGACTTAACCTCCACTGCCCTCTTGTCTGCATTGGTTGCTTCTTCTGAGCCTCGAGGTTTCAAGAGTGCTGCTAAGTTCCCCTGCCTGGTTGTCTACTATGAACAAAGAAATGGATGCCCTCCGTACTAATGCAACCTGGGATCTTGTTCCTCGTCCTCCGGGTACAAACATCATTGGTTCAAAGTGGGTTTTTCGAACAAAGTACCGGACGGATGGCTCTGTCGAGCGTCATAAAGCTCGTTTGGTAGCTCAGGGTTTCACTCAAGTACCTTGCTCGGATTTTCATCACACCTTCAGTCCGGTTGTAAAGGCCACTACTGTTCATGTTGTTCTCGCCCTGGCTGTTCACCATGGGTGGCACCTACATCAGCTCGATGTCAAGAATGCGTTCCTTAATGGGGTTCTTGATAAACCAGTATTTATGGCTCAACCACCTGGTTTTGTTGACCCTCGACTTCCTGATCATGTGTGCCGCCTTAAAAAGGCCTTGTATGGCTTGCGACAGGCACCACTTGTCTGGTTTCAGAGATTTAGTACTTTTCTTCTTGGTCTGGGTTTTCACCAGAGTCGGGCAGACTCCTCACTATTCTCTTTTCGACAAGGAGCTACGATAATTTTTCTTCTTCTATATGTTGACGACATCATAGTCACGGGGAATGATCCTTCACAGCTACAGAAGTTCATTGCTCGGACAAGCAAGGAATTTGCTATCAAAGATCTCAGTAGCCTTGACTACTTCCTTGGCCTGGAAGTTTCATACACTCCCGATGGTATCTTTGTTGGCCAAGCGAAATATGCACACGACATTCTTCAGCGTGCCGAGCTCATCGACTCAAAACCAGTCGCCACACCGTTGTCCTCTGGTGAGGTTTTAGTTCGCAATGGGGTCCCATTCCGTGACCCCACACTTTATCGATCTCTAGTTGGGGCTCTTCAATACTTAACCATCACACGACCCGGTCTTTCGTATGCTGTGAACCTTGTAAGCCAATTTCTACAATCTCCGACGGATGATCATTTCAATGCTGTTAAACGTATTCTTCGATATGTCAAAGGGACAGTTCACTACGGCATATCCTTTACCCGTCGAACGGACACCTCCGTTGTTGGCTACTCTGACGCTGACTGGGCCCGTTGTATAGAGACTCATCGGTCCACACATGGGTATTCTATTTTTCTCGGCGGAAATTTGGTTTCTTGGAGTGCCAAAAAATAGCCAACTGTGGCCCGATCCAGTTATGAGTCCGAATATCGCGCCATGGCCAACGCCGCTTCTGAGCTTGTCTGGTTAATGAATCTTCTTCATGAATTATGCTCATCCCACTCTTCTCGGCCTCTACTGTTTTGTGATAATAAGAGTGTTGTGTTCCTCAGTCAAAACCCGGTGGCTCATAAGCGTTCTAAGCATATCGACCTTGACTACCACTTTGTCCGTAAGCTTGTGGCTTCGGACCGGCTAGTCACCAAGTTTGTCCCTTCTCATCTTCAGTTGGCTGATATTTTCACCAAGAGTCTGCCTCGACCTACTTTTGAATTTCTTCGGTCCAAGCTCTGCGTTTGTCTTCACCCCACGCAACGCTTGCGGGGGGTAATAAAGGAAATAGTTGACACAGTTAATTTCCATTAATGTTGATTTGTATATTTTAATTTTTGATTTACTTTCTGTAATTATCTTCCTGAAATCACGGGATATTGTTGTATCTTGATTCTATTTATACTATTTTCCTCCATCACTAATTCAACGATGATTATCATAATCTTCTTTACAACTTTCAAGCATATAAGTTAGAAAATTCGGACCAAAGGATTTTTCTACTCGTGCTCATTTACTTCGTCGTGGTCTAACCTCAACATCATCTACAACTTCATCAATTGTAGGATTTTCATGGCTAGGGTTTGCAAAACTAGGGTTTGCATTAGGGATGGCAAAATGATTTGCTCCACAGTCGATCATCTCCGCCCCGCTATGTTTGGATCAGACATGGATCTACATATTTGATTTCACCAGATGGACACAATGTTTGTGGGCCGCATGGTAATTGTAATATTAAAATACGTCTTCTTGTGGATGCTTGAATAAGTTTGAGCCAAAAGATCCTGATAGTGGGGGTAGGGGGGATCGGTCAAGTGGTGCATTAGAAGCGCGGTGTTCGATTGTGAAAGTGGGGATGCATTTTTGAAGTATTCTGATATTAAGTTGCCAAACTCGCGGCATACATGGTACAACGTGACTATGGATCTCGACGAATGTAAGGTGCGATGCTTGAGCAATTGCTCCTGTATAGCGTATGCGAGTCTAGATATAATCAACTTTTACTTTTTAATATACACAGTTCCAACTGTTGAGTGAGTGCACTGTGCACCAGATCGTTGCAAATGAGACTTACTCTATTTCGTCATGTTCACAAATCACCATAAAATCAAATGCAAAAGAAGGTTCCAATTTCAACCCATGCCAAAACATTGATAATCTCTGGCATTAATTTCAAAACACCATCTTCTAAACCTTGTTGCTCAACACTTCTCAATTAAAAAATAATATTCAATCATAGTTTCCCGCCTAAAATGGATCAACAGCCTTTTTCCTTCAAACTTGTATTAGCAGAAGTTGATTATTTATAAGAAATTGACAACAATACAACGAAATGAAATCTAATGCACAGTGATAAAAGACAGAAGGGAAACTTCTCATTGTCCAGAGAAGAACTCAGTTAAGCTTGAAACAAATAAATAACATGGAGCATAAGCTAACTTACATTAACTTATCGAGCCTCTATCAACGAAACACTCATTGTATTTTTTGAACTTGTGGTGCTTGGGCTAACTGAAGTTTCAGTTGTTACATCTCTTGCTGTGAAAAATCCAGGACGTTTTGCTTCAGGTAGGGCGCCGTCATTGCTCAGCATCTGTACCACTGAAGCCATGTCTGGCCTATCTCGAGCGTGTTCTTGAACACATAAAAGACCGATGTGGATTGATCTCTGCATTTCTTGTAAATAGCCAGAATTTCTTAAACATGAATCAACCGCGTCCTGTGATCTTTCTTCTTTGTAAAGCATCCACACCTGTTATGTTTGCTCATATTCTAAGTATTATTTTCATATCAAATGCTTCCATGAAATTATTTCCCTTAGAAAAGTGACACATGATTTAATGAAAATTAGTATCATATTAAAATGATATATAAAGTAAGAGGTATTGTGGAGCCCAAACTTTTGTTTATGAGTGTAAATTGTTTTTAAATAAGAAACGAGAAAAATTTTGTGGACAAATAATACATAAATTTGAAAATTAATTTTGTGGACGAAGGGAGTAAAAAAAAAAAAATCAAATTTCTACAGAATATAATGATACCTACATGTCCAAGAAGGTTGTGGTGGTGATTTGTACCGATAAATCCCCTGTTTTTCTTACCACTCACAATCTCAAGGACTAAAACTCCGAAGCTAAAGACATCTGATTTAACTGAAAAGAGACCCTCTACAGCATATTCTGGGGACATGTAGCCGCTACATAAAAATTATTGCTGTAAGTTAAATTGCAAGAAAAGGAAGTGAACGAAATGCAGCAAGACACAAAGAATTATACATACAATGTTCCTACTACACGACTTGTGTTAGCTCCAGTTTCATTCCCGCCAAAAGTTCTAGCTAGACCAAAGTCTGATATCTTTGGGTTCATATCGGAATCTAGTAATATATTGCTGGCTTTGAGGTCTCTGTGGATAACCCGGAGACGGGAATCTTGATGAAGATACAAAAGGCCCCGAGCAACACCAGTGATAATGTTGAGACGCCTAGGCCAATCTAGTAACATGCTTTCTGTAGGATCTACCAAAACAGAGGACATAATATATATTTGGCAGTTAATTTCATTAAATTGAGAATTAAAGTTGCAAGTTTATTAGCTATTTGATAGTGATTGAGAAGGATCGCAGAATGAGGAATCCTTACGGAAGAGTATTATGTCCAAACTATTGTTGGTCATATATTCATAAACCAACATCATTTCATCTCCTTGAAAGCACCATCCTAGAAGCTTCACCAAATTCCGGTGCTGAAGTTTAGCAATACACACTACTTCATTCTTGAACTCGTCGACTCCCTGATGGGACGTTCTTGATAGGCGTTTCACTGCAATTTATTGCCCATCTTCTAGCACACCCTATTATCAAAACTTACTAATATCACTTCCACTTGATTTTTCTAATCAATTTTGAGGCTTACTTAGCTCTATGTATGAAAGCAAATTAATTAATTCTTTTATAATGGGACATTTGCATATTAATTTTTAAAAAATAACTGTATTTATAAATTGGTTTATAATATTTATATAAAAATATAAAAAAATTCTCTACAGAATTTTTTTTTTCACAAAATCAATTTGTAATTAGTGTCAATTTTATAAATTATTTTGTAATTATTTTTCATAATTAATATTAATTAGATAATAATCCACACGTGAAGTGGGTGATATTGAATGGGAGTTAGAGAGAAGTTTATTAACTTTCTGAAATAGGATATGTTTTGAAAAGGATGTACGTATTCCCTAATTCTTCTACAAACACACTAACACATAGAAAATAGAAAAGAACAGAGAACATGAATTCTCTGAGATAATCACATATACTCAAAGGCACTAAATTTGTCTAATTAGAATCGATTCGTGAAATAATTCACGTGATCAAATTCTAACTACGGAAGTTTCAGTGAGTACGTAAAATTCAACTGGCTCAATTTTCTTTCTCGATTTTTGTCTGTTCTTTCTGTGTGTTTTAGATGTATGAATTCCAACAATGTATATTCAGTAACTATACAAAAATACTTACACGAGGCTCTATTACACAACGTAAACACTTGAAGCAGTAAATATAGATTCAGTTTTACCTTGTAAACAGGTCCAAATCCACCCTCTCCAAGCTTATTTTTTATCGAAAAATTGTCCGTTGCTTTACTTATTGTGGATAAGTCAAACAGTTGTAGCTCAAGTTCCTCTTTATGACTTAGACCCATCCTGCCTAAAAACATGAGCCATAAATTATAGGAGATATAATTTTTTTTTATCGGTAAATGTTAGTTGTTAGTAGTTAGAAGTTAGTTCACCAAGTCTCCTTACACTCCATATCTCCAAGTCCAACCTTATATCTCCCCTCCTAATTCGTTCTCAAAGGGAATCGAACCCAGATCACTCACTCAAGTGAGGAGCCTGGTGGCCAGATGAGCTAACCCATCTGGTTAATTATAGGAGATATAATAAAATATGGTAGCAATTTAGCTAGTGTAACAAAAGCATTGTATTTCTTCATGCCTTAGTTTCACATCACAAAATAACTCATGTCTTGTGAGAGTCAAGGGAATTGAAGCAAAGATACAAACAGTAACGCCCATGTCTTTTAAACAATCACATTGTTCTCACTGAACAGTGAAAACAAACCTTGATTGTTTAAAATTCACACGTTGCATTATGCACAAAAGAATTACTCTAAAAAATAAATTAAAGACTAAGGCCTGTGGGCCGCGACGAAGCCTGCTGGTAGATGTGTGGCGTATCATATCGGGTAAATAGCACGTTTGGTCCCATGAGAATTTTTATTTAAAAGATATGGTCCCATGTTCTTTTTTGGTCCTTTTTTTAGCATATTTAGTCCCAGTCGTTAAAAAAATTGGCACATATGGTCCCATGAGAATTTGTATTAAACAGATTTGATCCAACATTAATCCATTAGTTTTAATGAAAAAATCTTTTGGGACCATTCATGTTAAGAAAAAGACCAAATTCATGAGCACAAATTCTCATGAGACCAAGCGTGCTATTTCCTCTATCATATCTCATACCTGTTTTTGGGAGCTGATGATTGGACCTCTTTCGTTTCTTAAAATACAACTTCAGGGTCAGGCTTAGAAGCAGTATGCCGGCTACCAGTGATGATATCACTATAAGTATTTTCCGTTTACTTCCTCCTGATTCTGTAGAATTAAGCGCAGACAACCATTACGCCATAATATTGTACTCCCTTCGTCACGTAGGAATTTGCACCCTACGGAACGACACAATTTTTAAGGAAAATGTGTTTTATATATAAAGTAGTGGTATATGGATAAATATGTATAGATGTTTATGAGTGTGCACGTAAATTAATATTTTCTTTTTTTTAGTAGTGTGCAAATTTGTTTTTTTAGTAGTGTGCAAATTTGTGTGAAACGTTCAAATAAGGAAACTGTTCAAATTTCTATAAGAGTATTTAAATAAATTTGGGGAATAAAAGATTTGTAAGTTCTATAACTTGTCTTCTATTTAAATTAGGTCCACATAAATTACACATTTTGATATTGGTCCTGTAAATTTGATCATTTTACAAACTTTGATCTTGTAAATTTGTAGAAGGATCAAAATCAAAATAATTTTAAATTTACAAGACCAATAACAAAAAGTATATTCTATATTATCTAAATTTAAATTCATGACAAGTTATAGAACTACAAAAACTTTAATCCTATAAATTTTAAATGGAACAAAAATTCATATAACAGCAGAAAAACTCCTATAATAGCACAGGTATCTGTGTAGTAAGCATGATCCAACACATAAATATTTAAACCGAGTTTCATGGATTCTGCAGGACTGTAACAACTAAACAACAGCTTCATATCATGAATCACAGCTAATACTCATACATCTGTTTTATTTTCTTGGGAATAAACTCTTACCCAACTCAGAAGAAGCCATCCTTATATAGATATCTTGTCCTGGAGTCATCATTCTGATATCAACAAGGTCACCAAACCAAAGTAGACACCCATTTTCGCCTCGGCTTATATCCAGACTTGCATACGCCGTACAGGAGCAGTTATTCGAACATACTACCCTGCACTCTTCAAGAGACATATTACTGTTGTGCCACGAATACCAAGTGTTTGGCAATTTAAGGCCGGAATACTTCAAAAATCCATCCCCGCTCCCACAATCCAAGGGTGTGCTTCTCATGCACCCATCTCCAGAGTCCTTCGGCTCAAATCTCTTCAAACATCCACAATTAGGAGTATTATCTATATTGCAAACACCATGTGCACCGCAAACATTATAGATATCACAATTATCCGATGGAATAGTGAGATACACAATCCAACTCTGCGTCTGATAGTCCCAAATCCACCTCTGCGCAATACCAGTATCACTCAGTGTCAACCTCGTGTACAACGACTCGTTGATGAGCTCGTAGTAATAGTACGCCTCGTCCTCGTTTATCACCACTCCGTACCTGAAAATCGGGTTCTTTCTCAAGTTAAGGCTCCCACTAAAGCTCACACCATTCCAGGGCCCTGTGCTATACCTCAATACTTCACCATTTTTTATCACATACTGTGGATAGCCAGTAGGATCAATGTGATATGTATAACTTCCTGATGCCGGATTAGCGCTGTTCTTCGGGGACGTGACATAGACTTCTGCGCCCGTCCTGAAGTTCACGCCGAGCTTCATCCCTGGCATTAAAGTATCAGTTGGATGGTTGAAACTCTGCCACACGAAATTCTCCGGGTTGTTATCACTTGCATCCTTCAGAACGAGGTTCCCTGAGTCCAGCAACTGTGCAACTGGAGTCTGCACAGCTGCTGAGGTATTAGTGGACCACACAATAGTACCAGTGCCATTCAGGAGAGCTAGAATTCCTGGCTCGACGACTCTGAGCTCGCCGGATCTCTCTGTTAGCGGATTGTCTCGGTTGGCAATCCATACCACGGTTTGTCCAGCAATTTTCTTGTACCAAATGCCGACATACCGGAAGTTGGAATTCTCCGGGCTGAAGAAGCCCAGTTCGAAGGTTCCGGTGCCGGATGATATCAGCGTACTAGTGCCGTTGTCTCTGAATGATTGGGAGTTATTTAAGGTGTCTGTTGCCTCGTGTGTGGAGAAGCATGAGGTGATGGTGAGGAACAGAGGGAGGTGGTGTTTTCTCAATGTGATATTCATGGTTCTGCTGGTCTAATCGAGGCTTACAGCAGAGGTAAGCAGAGGCTTAATAATGTTGGAAGTCAACTTGGTTTCTTGTCGTGAAATTGCGAATTTTATATATGTGAAGCCTCGAATTTCTTGCACTCTGGCGTATGGTGTGATTGACCTGAAATTGTTTAGTTGTGACGTGAGGAATATACCTACTGCGCGCGGTAAATTACTGCATTTTTTAAGAAATACAACACTCACTCAACGGTTAATATTATTTATACTGAAAAGTTTAGAGTATTGCACTGAAAAACGTGGGTTGATTTTATTGAAAAATTTATACTTTCTTAATCTCACTATAAGTTGCTCATTTTGTCATTTTCATCTGTTTCACTGTACGTTGCTCATTTGTTTTTTTACCTTTTTGGGAAACTACTATTCACTTCTTTATTATTATTTTCAATACTTTTTACATTTCCTTTTCATATTCAGTTTTCTCCATCACAACACCTGTACTATAATAATATTTTTATACACTTTTTAATACTCGTGCCGAAAAATATGAGCGACTTATAAAAAAACTGAGTGAGTATTAAAAATTGATAACAGTGTAAACTGTAACTTAAATTACTCTTTTCAATATAACCAGCTAACACTTTTTAATTTAAATAAATTTTCATTATTGAATGTATATACCGTGCACAAAATACTTACTCATTTATACATTTTGGTTTACATCATATTTGAAATAGATAATTGGTAATGATTGGATCTATTAAAACCTATTTGAGCAAGTCAAACACACTATGTCGCCTCCTAGTCACGGTCGTGATTTTCAAAAGAATATTTCTTGGTCTATTACGCTATTCACTCCTTGCTGAAAAAAGACACTCTCCTATGAAACATTAGCACATTTAGAAAAAGGAATATAAAATTTGCAAATCCTTTGAGAGTCAATTTAACTGAAGATCAGGATAGTTTTCCCCTTTTTAAGCATTTCACCACCTTTTGTTTTTTATTTTGAAAATAATTTTAAAAAACAAAATTACTCTTTAAATATATTTCACAATTATAGAATATCAGTTCACCCCTTTTCAAAACCTAGAATTTGAAAGGTTCAACTCCATAATTCTTCAACCGTATTTTTCGAACAAAAAAAGTTATACTCCCTCCATCCCACTATAAGTTGCTCATGTTGTCATTTTCGTCCGTCCCACTATATGTTGCTCATTGTTTTTTTACCTTTTTTGGAAATTACTATTCACTTCTTTATTATTATTTTCAATACTTTTTACACTATTTTCATTACTTTTTCACTTTTCTCCATCACATCACTTATACTTTTTCACTTTTTCCATCACATCACTTATACTTTTTCCCTTTTACCTTAATTCGTGTGCCCAAAAGCAACGAGCAACTTATAGCGGGACGGAGGGAGTAAAATTTTTTTATTTCGTCAACATAATTTTAATACAAGATGATAATGATTCTTCATATGAAAATAAATTATTTTTTCTTACGTTTTTCGCACTTTAAAAAAATCGAACATATTTGTTCCACATTGGTTGGTGGAACAAATGCAAACTGTTCGAAAAAAAATTATGAACTTTGTTCGGAAATTTTTTTCGAACATTTTGCATTTGTTCCACCAAAATTTCCGAACAAAATTTTTCAAAATTTTTTTCGAACAAATGCCTCCAGTGATTTTTTTTCGCGTTTTTCAATCGATTTTGTCGACGAAATTTTATGATCGATTTTTAATCGATTTCCAATCTTAATATTTGTAATAGTAACAACAAAAACTCATTCAAAACATTCAAAATCAATCAAACCCTTCAAATTGAGTGAAAGAAGAAAAGGGGTAAAGTTACGAAATTAATTTTCACTTGAAAATGGCTTGGATATTTTGGAAAAAGTATGAGTGATGAACTGAACATTTATGGCAGTGAAAGTTAAGAGGGTGGTGAAGTACTCAAAAGGGGTAAGGGATATCCCCACATCCTTTAATTAAATCTAGTTTGTAAAAAAAAAAAAAAAAGCGTAAAAAGGCAAATAAAAACAATACACACTTCTAAATTTGAGTTACTATAAGGACAACTATAAGAATAAGTGTCAAATACTTATCTATATAATAACGCATATAATATTTTATATATTTATTTTTATATAAATAAAAATGTCTTATCGTATGATGAAAGATATGTTACTACATGAATAAAGCAATACAACACGCGAAAGAAAAAACTTAAGAGTTAAAGAAGAGTAGAAAACACAAATAAAAAAATGAATTTGCAGTCTACAATGAGAACAAATGTTCAATGAAGAAGAATAAGGAATTGAAAGTAGTAATATTTGATTAGCCCAAATTGTTAAGCATAATTCAAATCTCGTGTAAGTAAGTGTACGTGTGTAATTAGTAGGCAAGAAAGTAAGTTATACAATCGAACCCTAGAAAAATAATTGACTAGCAAAGTGAATCTTAAACAATGGATGCTTTGAAATTGAAATTACGAGTTTCGATTTTGTTTCTGAGACTACTTCAAGCAATGAAATAAAAAACAATCCAACTAAAACAAGTAATTATCTAACTTCGATATAAAGTGCAAATATTGTGAAATTATTTTGGGTGATGTCTTATGCAATTCTTAAGGCTAATTTAACCTATGTCATTCATACGTATTGTTGAATGGTTATACTAGATCAAATTAATCTCATTGAATCAATAAATTCTCATTTAGTAAACTCGATACCTAATTAGGAGTGTTCTAGGTTACCTAGTCTCTCTCGATGATCTTAGATATCCAACGAAAGCTCTCTGTCTTTTATTTCCCTTAGTTATGCACCAGATTGCACTAACTCAACCCCTTCTTGTCAATCCAATAAAAACTGCATAATTCTACTAAAAACAGTCAATCAAAGCTCAATTAATCTACAATTAAGAAATCTAATCGTTCAACTCAACATAATTAATTCATAAATTAAACTGAAACTTCAATCCTCGCCTATTCTTAAAGCACTCAAAGCATAAGAGTTTTAGTTTATAGTTCTAGAAGAAACACCTATAGCTACGTACGGAAGCTAGATATATAAACTATAAAACTCGTAGTAAACAAATGAAATTGCAATAGAAAAGGACGAATATTACTCCTATTGATTAAATTGAAATAAAACTCTTCAATTTCTTGAATCCTTCCTTAAATCTTCAATGACAATGAAAATAAATCTAGAACTATGCTAAACTAATAAAATTTATGATGAAATTTAATGAAAACTGATAAATTGGAAAGGGAGCCTAAGAGTGAATTTGGAGTCTAAACCAATCTAAAACTTGAAATGGAATTCAGAGGAAAGAGTATGTTTATACGAGGTCTTAAATGTTAAAGATCGAAATTACAAATAGATCCTAAAAAATCTTCAAAAAACCACTTCTGGAGCAAAAACGTACTCTACTCAAATGAGTGGCTCTTGACCAAGTCAAGTTGATCCTGAATTGGACTTGACTTGACCAAAAGGTCCATAAAGATATATGGTGTTTTTAAGGATGGAGAAAATAATCAAGTTAGACTTCATTTGGTTCGTTAGATAAACTAAAATAAATTAAATTATTTTATCTAATTTGATGTTTGGTTTAATGGACAAAAGCCCAAGATTAATAAAAAGTCCAAAACTAAAATTCTATTAACTTATGAATGGAAGATAATATCACTATGCCAGAAAAGGGCTACGAAAACGGGGAATCCCCATTGTCTTAGGTGTTTTTCCACCGTTGTTGATCGACTCGTTGTCGTAGCTCTAGACTTTTGACAACGGTTTTTTCACCGTTGTCATAAATGTTTAAGACAACGGTGAATAACCGTTGTCATAACTATGATATAGCCATTGTCGTAAGTCTTTATGACAACGAATTTTGACCGTTTTTATAAATTTATAAAACTGTTGTCGTAAGACTTTACGACAACGGTATTTTTCCGTTGTCAAAAGTTTGGAGCTAAGACAACGAGCTGATCAACACCGGTTAAAAATAACTAAGACAACGGAAAATCCCCGTTGTTAAAAAATCATACGACAACGAAATTTAACCGTTGTTATAAAATTCAATTACCGTTGTCTTTACTCTCTGACAATAATTTTTACCCGTTATTGTAATTTACACATATTTATATTTGGTCCGTTGTTGTAGGTTTATTCCTATTGTCATGGATTATTCTAAAATACTGCCATAAAAATCAACATTAATGTAATTTTATAATAAAAAACTAATTACAATTGGTCAATTTGTACATTGTTCAAAATAAGTCATAAAACCTAAAGTAATATTCAACTTCAATAACATATCCAAATCACAAAAATAATTTTTAGCTTCCCATCTTCTATCTTCTGATTCGGGCTGAAATTTGCATTATCCCTCTTCTAATTAAGACCTGAAGAGGTATGATAATAATCTATTGTTTTAATATTTACTAAAATACTCCTCTTATATTGAAAATGAGAATCATAATTCACTTTACTTTTGTTTATGATATAGAGGGCAAAATTGTCAATTGCATATGTTTTTCTTATTAATCTTACAATCCAAATATTCAAAATGAAATTATCTTACACTACTAATTATCTTAATCCATCAATCCAAATATACTAATTAACTCCTAGATAATAATCTTATCAAATCCATCTTGAGTTATTTATCTTATCCATTGAACCAAATGAACTCTAAGTGAATCATGTTAATTTGTGTTCTTTATTTTTTTTCATTTTCACATTTTATTACTTTTGTCATGACAACACATATCAAGTAATGCAATAGTGCATATGAATGTTTGTTTTAAAAAAAATATGCTGTGTGGTTGAAAATTCTCAGCATTTCAAAAGCCTTGGTCAGCTGGATTTTTCTTTTCTTTTTTTGAAGGGGGTTCAAGTTATACTTTCCTTGATTAATATCATGTCACGCCTCATCTAATCACACTGATTTTAAAATTGGTTCATGTTTGTATGACTTTTAGGAGATATGGTCCACAAGTAAAATCCTTAAGGCATTGCAAATTCTTGTATTTTTTATTTTTCAATTTGATGCGTATGTCATCTTCAGCAATTTCTAAAGGATCTATGGAGCAAGAGATTCAAACAAATCACACCACTTACCAGTTGCCTATTTCTTCATGAATTCGTACAAGAAACCAGCATGGGGTAGTAGAATATTTCTGTGAGGCATTTCATCAAACATCTTGCCCGCACCACTGCCTTTGGCGTATCCACAGCAGAGCACATTCGCACCGCTTATTGACAGTAACGGTAACGTCTATGGTCCTCATATCACGACTAAACTTTCAGGTGTTTGATCCACTGACTCTTATCCTGTGTTTTCTAGTGTTAGACCAGAACCATGGATAATCATCTTGGTCTAAAGTCATAACGTGGAACTCGAGCTACCACTGCTTGACTTATCCACAATAAGTAAAGCCGCTTATTAGAGCTCCAATATCTATAATCGAAAGGTCATAAGTTCGAGTCACAACTTTGCCAATAACAAAAAATCTCAGTTTTTCTACCAACAGTAAGCTTGGAGAGGGTGGATTTGGACCTGTTTACAAGGTAAAACTGAACTATATTTATTGCTTCAAGTGACGTTATGCAATCGAGCCTTAAATAGTCATTCTATAAAATTATTGATTGTGCATTGAGCAAAGTAAATTCAAAAGTTGATCTGAAAGAATCATCAAAGTAAAAATGATTCTATATCATGTTTGAGTTCGGTAAAACAGTGTGCACCTTGATATTAGTAATGTTTTGATACTAGGGCGTGCTAGAAGACGGTCGGGAAATTTTTGTAAGACGTCTATCAAGGACATCCCATCAAGTAGTAGATGAGTTCAAGAACAAAATAATGTGTATTGCAAAACTTCAGCATTGAAATCTATTTAGCTTCTAGGATGGTGCTTTAAAGGAGATGAAACGATGCTGATTTATGAATATATGACCAACAAAAGTTTGGACATAATTCACTTCGGTTAGGATACTCTGCTCAATTACTACAAGTTCACTAAAATATGTTTTACAAATTATATTCAGTGACATTATAAAACCAATCTACACGACATCAATGGTTATCATATGAATATCTATACATTATCAATAGCAAATCAACATGCATATCCTTGATATTCTTGAATATTGCAACTTATAAGAATCTCACTTTTATTAAATAAAGTATCATATATATCATTTAAGTCTTCCCTTTTGGCAGATCCTGCAAAAAGCATGTTACAAGATTGGCCAAGGCGCCTCAACATTAACAATAGTATTACACGAGGCCTGTTGTATCTTCATCAAGATTTCCGTCTCCGGGTTATCCACAAAGACCTCAAAGCCAGGATTATATTACTGGATTCTGACATGAACCCAAATATATCCGACTTTGGTCTTTCTAGATCTTTTGGAGGGAATGAAACCGGAGCCAACACAAGCCGAGTAGGTGGAACATTGTATGTATGAATCTTCGTGTTTGGATACATCACATGCACGTCCTTTTCTCGCAAATTAATCTATAGCTGTCATTTTTATGTAGCGGATACATGTCCCCTGAATATGTTGCAGAGAGGCTCTTTTCAGTGAAATCAGATGTCTTTAGATCCGGAGTTCTAGTCCTTAAGATTGTGAGTGGTAAGAATAAAGATAACTGCCTCAACTTTATTGGACATGCAAGTATTACATCATGTATAACCTTGAATCTTTATTTGATATATATGGAACTAACTAAGAACTAGAGTAAATATATCAGGCACGGATGCTTTAGAAAGAAGAAAGGTCACAAGAAGTGGTGGATTCCTGTCTCAGAAATTCATGTTGTTCACCAGAAATACTGCGGTCAATCCACATTGCTCGTTTATGTGTTCAAGAACATCCAGAAGATAAGCCAGACGTGGCTTCAGTGGCAACGATGTTGAGCTATGGTGCTGCCTCGCATGAAGCTAAATATCCAGATTATTTTCACTGCAAGAGATGCATTCACAACTGAAACTTTTAGTTAGCTCAAGCACAACCACTACAAAAATTACAATGAGCGTTACGTTGTTAGAGGCTCGATAAATAAATGGTAGTTAGCTTATACCATGTTCTTTTATCTGTTTTATCACTGGATATGACATTGCACGTAATTCCCCTCATTTCTATGCACAATATTTCTAGCCATCATAGTTATA
>JAPKLY010000885.1:54726-71918 GCA_026898435.1 Prunella vulgaris
TATGTAGTTTGAATCAACAATAATATTTCAATAAAAATGTCATATATGCAACTGATGCACAATGCACTCACTCAACTCAAATGTTAAGGTTGTTTACATTAAAAAGTGAATTCCTTATACTGAGAAGTGTGGATCAATGTTCTGAAAAATTACACTGTTATCAATTTTCAGTATAAACTTTTCAGTGAAATCAAACTTCAATTTTTAGTATAATCAACTTTTATTTTTTAATATAAACAGTCTCAATTGTTAAGTGAATGCACTGTGCAATGAAACTTCCTCTATTTCATCATGTTCACGAATCACCATAAAATCAAATGCAAAAGAAGGTTTCAATTTTAAAACATGCCTAAACATTGAGAATTTCTGGCATTAATTTGAGAACACCATCTTCCAAACCTTGTTGCTCAACACTTCTCAATTAAGAAACAATATTCAATCATAGTTGCCCGCCTAAAATGGATCAACAGCCTTTTTCCTGCAAACATGCATTAGCAGAGGTTGATCATTTATAAGACATTGACAACAATACAACGACAAGAAATCTAATGCATCAGGGTCGCCCTTGAAGTGAGGGGAAGGAGTGACATCTTCCTTGGCCCGGGAAATATCAAGCTTTTCAGAAAAGCCTTTCTCTTTCTTCTGTTTAACAACGGATTTGAAGCCAAGGCGAATGAAATACCTAGTATGGGGGGCCATATGCTCTAGGAATAGGGTGTTGTGATGATAAGCATCCAACAGACCCTCATGCATCTCCTTAAGGAAGTTTTGCCCAGCGGTGGTATGAAGAATCATCCGACGACAAAAATCCACACCTTGATTAAAATTCTGAACACTAGCTTCCGCTGATTGAACCTTCAGAGCCGCAAATTGGGCCTCCGTGCTCGCCAACTTCTCTTCCAAACTTTGGATCCGGACATTCTTCTCTGCGTTGTGACCACAAGCTTGAGTCAATTCACGGGCAGTCTTGAGTAGCTCCTGGTCCTTATGGTCCAGTTCTTTGCTCAAGAGATCTAGGCCAGAAGATTCTTCGCAATCCAGAAAGCGAGCTTGAAAAGCTAAGAACTGTACATATAAAGGAAAACATATGAGTCACCTCGAAAGAAAAATAAAGAGGAATAAGCAGAGTTATAAACATACCTCAGCCAATTTCTTGTACATGGCAATACGAAGATGATCAAAGGATAAATCAGAGGGATCGGCTGGGAGAGAAGGAGGCTTGATCCCTTTAAAGAAATTAAGGACAACTTCTTCTTCAGAAGCCAAAGGTGAATCAACAGCATAAATTTAAGAGGAAATCTCTTCTTGAGCTTCAGCACGAGAGGCCTGACGAGTAGATTGCCGGGTGCGTTTAGCAGGAGCCTTAAGGGGTGCAGTAGAGGAAGAAGCCCTCTTGCCTTTGCCCTTAGGCTTAACATCAGCTTCCTCCTCTTTCTCCAGCTTCACAATAGAAGGGGAAGGAGCAGAGATAGTAGAAGGAATAGGATGAGCTCCACCGACGGTGTCCTCATGATTGGTTTCCTTGGAACCTTCTAACTGGGCCAAGGGAGTGATGTCTAGCACCTCGTCATCTTCCAATAAAAGTGCATTCTTCCAATCCATCTCTATGAAACAAAAGGGATATCGGAACATTGCAATAAACGAAATAGAGACCACAATAAAAAAAGAGGTGCATGTGTGTATATGTTTGCCAAAATCGTGATGATTTCCACGCAAGTGAACGTGGTCACTGTTATAGTGGCAAGTTAACCAAGTTAAATATCGAACACAGGGAAACGATGCGATATCAAGCGAGTATTGAGTGTTTACAAAGGTGGATAGCTAGGAAAGCAAGAAAGGATCATGTTTCTATCTACTAATCAAGCAAGAATAGTAAATCCTAACTATCACCTCAAAGAAGTGAGCAAGTGTAATCCTACTATGGTTCCTCTAGTATCCTATCCATCCTAACATGCAAAAGATCTCTTGGTGTCTTAGTCAAGCTAACTAGTGTCTAGATCTCTCTACAATACAAGGTAAGGGCTCTATTAGGTGTCTAGATCTCTCTACAACTCCTAACACTCCAATTAAGAGGTCTTAGGCTAATATGCAATTCTCATTGGTCATACAAGCCAAATATCAAACACTTGGTATGCATAAAGTTCTTATAGCTCAATTCTCATTTCATTACTAAAACATATAAGCCATTCAATCCAATTTAACATCCCAAGCATTCATACAAGTCATTAATAAGAGGACTAATCCAACAAGATCACTAATTCATGCATAGGATTAACAAAAGACTAAATTCACCATAGTATTCATGCAACCATGCAACAAGGATATTAGCCCATGGCTAATTGGAAATGAAAATCAACAATTAAGCTATAGACAAACATGATTAACACTAATATGAAATGAAATACAAGAAATCTTACCAATTGTTGGAGAAGTGAAAGACAAGCATCAAACCTTGACAAGCTATCTTCTAATCTGGAATGCAAAATACAAAATTGAACCGTACAATTGTAGCTTGAATCGAGAGAAAAATGTAGGAACAAACGGATTGGAAATCCGACGGACGGATCAAAAGTTATTGAAGAAAGAAAATTGAATCTAACTAAGAACTCACTAAGTAACTACCTAATTCTCTCTCTAATCTAATCTAAGAACTTGGAATTATGATCAAGATCATTGAAAATCTGATCCTTGAGGTATTTATAGGCCCACAATGTTTAGTCCAAAGTACCCTTCATTAATAAGCGCAAAAATACGAAAATAGCCCTGAAATTGTGGAATTTCGGAACTGCTGCCGAACGTGAACTGGAGGGCTGCCGATCGTGATCGGCAGCGAGTTCGCGCGCTTTACCAAACTACCGAACCACAACTGAACTCCTGCCGATCACGATCGCGTGCGAGGTCGCGCGCGCCTTCATCTGCCGCTCCCGCACGCATCCGCGCGATCCGCGTTGATGTGTTGCCGATCATAGGTGTGGGTGTGATTGAACAAATTCGTTTACACAAATTCGCTTAGCCTACAAGTGTATAGGATCAATGTAGTACGTAAGCTTGACCAAGTAATAAAATATCGAACCCTAGGGAGGCAATCTAGTGCAAGGAGACAACAAGATATGGAATGCTACTAGACCTATGAAAGCGATAAATGTTTTCGGGTTTTGGGCTAAGCAAAAATAAAACTAAAGCAACTAAATTAAACTACCAAATTAAACCAATTAAGAGAAAGTGAGGATTGGAGTGCTTCGGGTGTTTTCAATTATGTGATCCTTGAACCTAATTTAATCTAAGTTGATCTTTTGTTTCATTGGCTTCTTAGGTTAAGTCTAAACCTCATCGAATTAACAAACTCTCGTTCAATTAACTCAATTCTTGATTAGGAGTGTTCTAAAGTCCCTAGCCTCTCTCGACGGTCTAAGTACTTAACTAAAGTAATTAATCTCTCATATCCCTCAATGAATGCACTCGACTACACTAGCTCAACTCTCGCTTTTTGCTAATGGAGCCTAATACACCATCTAATAGATACAATTAATTAACACTCAATAAACCCATCATCAAAGAACCCAATCAACCAATATCCACAAAATCACAACACAAACCTCATTAGATATAATTAAATCTAAGACCTATTGTATACATGCATTGAAAATTCAACTCATCAAGTGATCGAACTAGGATAAATCCTCACATAATTGATTAACTCTCGTTACATCAACCTAGTGCCTAATTGTGGGTGTTCTAGACGACCTATCCCCTCTCGGTGTAATAGACGTCTCAACAAAAGCAATTAACAAATCATTCAACTCAATTAAACACTCAATCGAACAAGCTCAACTCTCGCTTTTTGCCCACTCAATCGAAATGCATAAACGACGAAGAACAATCAATTAAAACTCAAGTAATCACAAATTAGGAGCTCAACCACAAAATAAATTAAAATCCAAGCATATACACAATAGATTAGTCAATTCTCACATAATATCTAACACCCTAAGCACAAGAAATTTAGCCCATAATTAATCTAAACAAACCCATAACAAGGAGATAGCAATAAAACATAAATATAGAAAATAAACCTCAAAAAACAAAATAAAGGAATAATATCACCTGAAATGAGTTCCAATAGCTTCAATCTTGCAAGAAATTAAAAGACTATACTAAAATCTATCTAAAATTACAGAAAAATGAAACCCTAATCTAATGTGTGTAAGTGTGTGTGGGGAGAGGAGCTCCCCACAAAACTTGGAGAAGAAGTATGCGTAATGTAATCTGATACCCCGGAATTAGTGTGTTGCCTTCCTTTTAAACCAATGGGCTCTTTCTCAGTCAAATGGGCTTATACATTAAATGGGCTGAGGCCTTTCCCAATTAAACCAAATTAATTTTCTGAAATTTGACCTCGCACGGTCATGCGGATTTTTTGCTGGCCCGTGCGAATTATATGCGGGACCGTGCGAATTACTTCGGCACCCCTCGCACGGTCCAGCAAAATATGATACGGCCCAGCAGAATGGCATGGTCAAACAGAATATATGGCACGGTCCAGCAGAGTGGCATGGTCCAACAGAATATGGCACGGTCCAGCAAAATTAAGAAAAAGGCTTTTACCTTTTGGCAACTCTTCGATTGAGAATGACGCTTTTCTTCCTCCCTCTTCTAATAGGTGGATTCCGGCGGTTTTCTTCACAGTGGGCGACGGACGAGCGGATTTCGGGGAAGAGTTGAACTCCGGCGGTTTCTTGAGCTTCAAACAGAGGATGCTTGTTGGCAGTGGCCGAGTTTCGAGAACAGGGGACGGCGGCCATTAAATCCGGCTGTTACAGCTTCCATGCGTTAGCTTCTCTCCGGCGGCTGGTTCGCGGCAATTTCCGGCGAGCTTTGAGGTGCAACGCGGCAATGGTGACTTCCGGCATGAGCAGCTTCACATTCTTCCGGTGTCGTGGTGGCAGGGAACAGGGCTGTTGGTGGCGGCCATTAAATCCGGCGTGATTTCCTCCATGAATTCCGGTAGACTTCGAATATCAGGCATGTAGATGCAGATACAGCAGCGGAAATTGGTTGAGCTTTAGTCCTCGGCAAGTGAAATAGAGGAGTGGTTGTGGTGCAGTGAGTTTACCGGCGAAATTGGACTGTGGAGATGTTTTCTGGCTTGGAATAAGCAATGGTGGTATGCTGTTAGTTGTGTGCAGAGGTTAATGAAGATGGTGGTGATTCAATTGTTGTGGCTTCAATCAAGGCCACGCCCCCCTCTCTCTTTTTGGTCAAAAGGCAAATGGTTTGTGGACCCTACATGAGAAAACAACTTCCTGAGCAATTTAATTCAAAAGGAAACCACATAATCCACATTATATCTTCATCAACAAATTCAAATAGCTCCTGCCATTATGAATTGGGCCAATCATTTTATCATTTATATGGGCTGCCATTTGAGCCTCAATCAATTAAAATGGGTATTAATTTCTTAAATGAGCCCAAATTAATAATCAAACACATTAATTATCAAATTCAATTCAATTTTCAACCAAAATGCACCACAACAAATATTTTTACAATTAAGCACAAATCATCAATTTAATGTGAAAAATGCAAGAAATCATATTAAAATTGACAATATAAGCACAATAATTTCGAGCAAATTTCACACTAATCACACCCCCAAACTTGAAGTGTTGCTCGTCCCCTAGCAACGAAAGAAATTAAAGAACGGTGGGAAGTTTGCGATGAAATTATTCCTAAAAATGCATACTCAAAAAGTGATCACAAATTCAACAATTATCATTCTCCTCAAGAGTCAAAGACACAAAAGAGATCAACAAGTCATGGTGAATTATACCTCATCAAAGTGCTCAAGCCATCAACTCACAAGGGTAAGTGTTTCTCTCAACACTCAAAGCAAAAATAAGGAAGTGTATGCACTCAACAATCAAATCAAGTCACATAATCACCATAAGCTTGCAAGAAATATACACTCTCCACCACTTCAATGTGTTCAACAATGGGATCAATAGGACTTTTCATTTGGATGTAACATTGGCTCTTTGGACAAGGTGTGGTGAATTTGGATAAAGTGACTCGTAAACTAGTGGAGCGAGAGGTCAAGACACCTATAGGAATATCTCTACACTCTCAAAAGACAAGTGACAAGTGATCAATTTGCACTTAAAGTCCCAAACTCCAACTATTTACTTGTTCTTTCTTTTTCAAGCACAATTTTTCACTAACCATCAAGCACTCTTTTGAATTTTAAAGCTCATCACAATCTTGCACACAAAAGAATTCTTTTCATCATTTTCAATTTTTTCACATCACTCAATCTTTTTCAAGTGCACCTCACAATTCATCTTTTTCTCTATTTTTCACCATCATTCACTTTCACCACAATTCATCCCCCAAACTCACACTTAAGCACAATTCAACCTCATTATCAAACTTCAAGCTCCACTAGTTCATAGGGACAATTAAGCTCAATAAAAAGGACAATTCGGCTAAATTAGTAGGTTGCCAAAGAAATGGGTCAATAGGCTCAAAGTGACTAACTACGGAAAATTTTCATTTGGTAGGAAAAAAATTGGCTTAGTGACTTTACAAATCAAAGATGACCTAAATCACATCCCATCATTTCACACAATTGTAGTTTCAAGCAAGATATCAAGCAAGTTCTAGAATCATTGACAATGATCGATCTACTCACAAATGACAAACCGTTTTAAAGTTTGGTTTAGGCTCAAGTCTCATTGGTTTTCAATGTGACTCAAAACACTTTTCAAAAGACTCTTCACCACAACAAGTCGCAAACTCAAGATATCAAAGACCACCAATTCGAACAACAATTATCAAGCAACATAATGCACCAATCAAGCAACACTCTAGGCACAAAAATCATCTCAAGAAAAACCATTTTTCCACACAAAAAACAAGCATATGAATGTGAATGCGCTGGTGCAATGCACAAGAAATCATATCATACGAAAATACACTCCCCCAAACTTAGAGTTTGCTATGCAACTCTAAGTTCAAGCATGAAGTGATCAACTAAAGCTCATGTATAAGCAACATCACCTAGCACACATTCAAGAAATATGTCCAAATAATCAATTCACCACAAGTTCTTCTCAATAAGCCAAAGCACAAACAATCACAAGGAAATCACGAAATCTAGCAAGAGACAAGCACGAGATATGCACCGGTGCAATGTAAAATAAAAGAAAAACAAACAAACATCACTCCCCAAAACTTAGAGTTTGCTATGCAACTCTAAGTTCGGGTTCGTGGTACCTCCACTTTGCACCAAACATTTCTTTTCCTCAAGCTAGCACAATTGCTTCCTCTCCTTGCTAGACCCTTTAAGCTCATTCCAAAAGCTCTTCTTCGTAGGATCATTGTTCCTCGTCTCCTACACAAAACACACTTCAAGGAAATTAAAAATAATCTAAACTAAAAAAAAAAAGCAATAAAAATGGGTTGCCTCCCATTTAGCGCTAAGTTTTACATCTTCAAGCCGGACGTTATTAACAAAAATTTCAAACTTTCCTCATCAGAATGGCCAAGGATAGCGATCCTCCTTGCCATTATACTTCAACCTTTGGGCTTCCCGATCAAGGAGGCTTGCATCATGATTTCTACAGTCACCTTTCCTCTTCCATATATTCCTCTACATAACCTCAATGCACACAAGATCAAATCAATAAGTCAAAATCCTCACTAGATAGTGTATCACTCAAGCTCTCAAATATATGAGGTTCACTCAACATCACACATTGTACATCCACTACCATAACCTTGATAAAAGTCTCAAATTCTCCACCACTTGACAAGTAACTCATCATCAAATCAAAGAGGACTTTTATTTGGTTGTAGTGTTGGCTCTTTGGTAAGGGTGGTATATTTTTGGATAGAAGTGACTATCATACTAGTGGAGCAAAAGGTCAAGATACCTAGCTAGAATATCTCTACTCTTCCAAAGATAGGTTGCAAGTGATCAAGTTGCAACACCATTTCAACCACATAACACTTCTTTTCACACTTCTTCCTTTCAAGAATTTTTCCACTTCCTTTCTTTTGCAATTTTTGCATCACATTACCAACACATTAGGAACATAAGCTCTTCTTCACATCTTTTCATTCAACACAACTTTCACTTTTTTTTTTCACATCTTTATCTTTTGTTTCTTTCACTTTTCTTCACCATCTCATCCACCAAGCTTGCTTTCAAAGCACATGTAACCTTCATACCCTCATTTAAGCTCCACTAGTAATAGGGAAAATAAGGCTCAAAATAAAGGATAATCAAGCTACAATCATATGTTGCCAAAGAAAAAGGCCAAAGACACAAAATGGCTAACTATGGAATCAATGTCATGGTATGGATAATTTGGCTAAGTGACTCATATAAAATCAAAGATGGCCTCAAATCATTTTTGACAACTCATTACAAAATGTGATCTCAAACAAGACTCAAATCAAGTTCTAGAGTGGAAAGGCACCATGTGGATCTCACATCAATAAATGTCATCAGTTCAAGATTGAAACGGGAAAAATAGGCTCAAACCTCACGAGTCAAGGTGATCATGACTCATATCATATCAAACATGTACAAATCAATCATGTATCAAGCATCAAAGAATCAACTACATTATAGACAAAAAATGAATTAAGCAATATACACACTACACTTAACTATGCACTATCTACATCATCCACACAATCATAAGCATATCTCATGCACCATAGCTCTCAACTAGCAACATCATGGCAATCAATCAAACAAAAACGAAGCATCAAATAAGCATATGATCCAAAACATCAAGAAAGCACTACAAATCATCAAAAGCATAGCATTGCAATGAGATTTACGAAACGAAGACACCCCCAAACTTTTTTGGACCATAGGTCTAAAAAGTTTGGCAAAGTGGAGAAAAGATCATGCAATGCACTCAATCAAAGCACAATACCACAAGAATCACAATAAAGCTCAAAATATCAATCTACAATCAAGCAAACTAAACCTAAGAATGGAAGCAATTAAGAAGAGATAAGTGTAAAGACATACCTTGAGTTAGGATTAAGAATAGGAGAGCGAAATGCCACATACACGAGAATGTCCTTCTTGGCCAAGTAGGAAGAGAAATCTCTTCATCACACCTTTCTAGAGCTCACAAATCATATCAATTATCATGCAAATCAAAATTTTAAGAACGAACACACACCACTAAACTTTTTCGGATCACGGATCCTAAAAGTTTGGTAAAGAGTGATGAAAATAGGATTTGCAGTGAATCAATGAACCAACAATGCATGTATAAGCTCAACTAAATCAAGAAATCACCATATATAACAAGGGGCAACACCCCCAAACTATGATAAATCACATGCACCAACCAAGGTAAGAGAACACACTACCTCATATGAAGCAATTCAAAATAAATAACACTATCTAACCTACAAAGCAAACAACAAAACAAGCAATATTTTTTAAGGATGGGTTGCCTCCCATCTAGCGCTTGGATTTAATGTCCCCTAGCCGGACACACCAATGTTAGCTAAATGGCCAAGGATATTTGTCATCCCTGCCATCCCACTCTAATCTCATAGTTTCAAAATCAAGGAAACACGTAGGATTTCTTCCCCAAACACCTACTTTCCTTTTCAATTTATACTTGTAAGCACATGTATTTTTCTCCTCATCTTTTCTCAAAACACCATTCCACCCCCATTTCCTACTATCAAATAGAGTCAAGAGGATTCTCATTTTAATCTTGTCATCAATCAATTCAAGAGGCAAGATAAATTCACAGTAAACAACATTATCCAATATAGCACAAGTAGAAGAGTCCAAGAGTTTAGAAATGCTTATTTCAAGTGTAGGCTCCTCCTCTACTTCATTTTGTTGTTTTTCTTCCATGAAGCTCATGTCCATGAGTGGACAATCATCTTCCTCTTCTAGTTCTTTTTCTTTTCCTCTTCTTGAATCTTCTCCTTCCTTATCCTCCTCTTCTTGATTTTGATTCCTATCAATATACAAAAAGGAAGTATCATATTCATTATCATCATAAAGAGGATTAATATCATACTCCATATAATTGTAAAAAGGATTCATAAAGCTCTTAAAATCGGAGGTATCTTGAGCATGAGCAAATTTGATCTCTTCATGATCATCTTTATCTTCTTTGATCTCACTTAAGATTTCTCCTTTGCTACCATCAATATCAAAATTAAATTGATCATAAAGATCCTTGTACTCTTCATGCTCATCCTCATCTTCATCATCCTCTTCACTTTCATCAATTTCTTCTTTTTCTTCTTCCTTTACACACTTTTCTCTTTCTTCTTCTTCTAGTCCATTCTTCTTTTCTTCTTGATTCCTAATCAATATAGCAGGAGAAAATTTATAAGCAATATCATCATTAATAATAGGAATCTCATAGTCAATGTAATCATGAGAAGGTTCAAAAGAAATTTGAGCTCCAATACAATTTACAATAGAAAGAGATTTAATTGTCTCATGATGCTTATCATCTTCATCTTCAACATGCCCTTCTTCCACCATTCTTTCCACTTCCCCTTTTTCTTTATCATTACCCCCATCTTCCTCCTCATAATCGACTTGAATGCTCAATTGCTCCAATTGGAACTCCGAATTCGTGATTTGATGACTTTGAGACATGAACATTTCATCAAACTTCTTGTTTGTCTCCTCATAGTCCCTTTTCCATTCCATTCTCATTTCTATTGATTTCTTGAGGATTTGAGCTAACATATCTTCCACATAGCTTGAAGAAGTGTCCTCTTGATGGAAAGTCATAGGAAGGTATGGAGTGTAGGAGCATGTATAATCATGATGAGAGTAGGAATCTTGATATGACATTTCGCAAATCTCATGAGCTTGTTAGGTCAATTGCCCCAATTGGAGCTCGAAGCTCTTGATTTGATCTCCTTGAGTTTTGACAATTTGATCAAACTTCACATTAGTCTCCTCAAAGCACCTTTCATACTCCCTTTTGATTTCTTCGAGTTGATTGAGGATGTAGGCTAGAGTATCATTAGTATGACTTTGAGGAGTTTCATCATGATGGAGAGGCATAGGAGAGGGTAAAGTGTAGGAATGTGGATCTTTATAGGAGTAGGAATCTTGAGATGTATATAAGTTAGAAGGATAAGAAACTTCTTGTGGAGGTGGTGGAATTTGAGTTTGGTTCCATAACATGATCATCATGTACTTCATACACTCTTCTAACATGGAGATTTTATCGAAAGTGGTTGGGGTTTTAAATGGGTAAAGTTGATAAATCTATGGATTAGGAGATGATATATTTTGTGGAGAATACGAGTAATGATTGTATTCGCCCATCTCAATAGAGCTCACTCCTACAAAAACAAGCAAGTATCAACTCTCACCAAGAATAGTAACAATCAAACAACAAAAACAAAGAAAAGAAATGTAAACAAACATCAACTAGCTTGACAAAGAGACCGTTTCCCCGGCAATGGCGCCAAAAACTTGTTTGCCAAAATCGTGATGATTTCCACGCAAGTGAACGTGGTCGTTGTTGTCATGGCAAGTTAACCAAGTTAAATATCGAACACAGGGAAACGATGCGATATCAAGCGAGTATTGAGTGTTTACAAAGGTGGATAGCTAGGAAAGCAAGAAAGGATCATGTTTCTATCTACTAATCAAGCAAGAATAGTAAATCCTAACTATCACCTCAAAGAAGTGAGCAAGTGTGAAGTGTAAGTGCATTGAAGTAATTCTACTATGGTTCCTCTAGTATCCTATCCATCCTAGCATGCAAAAGATCTCTTGGTGTCTTAGTCAAGCCAACTAGTGTCTAGATCTCTCTACAACACAAGGTAAGGGCTCTATTAGGTGTCTAGATCTCTCTACAACTCCTAACACTCCAATTAAGAGGTCTTAGGCTAATATGTAATTCTCATTGGTCATACAAGCCAAATATCAAACACTTGGTATGCATAAAGTTCTTATAGCTTAATTCTCATTTCATTACTAAAACATATAAGTCATTCAATCCAATTTAACATCCCAAGCATTCATACAAGTCATTAATAAGAGAACTAATCCAACAAGATCACTAATTCATGCATAGGATTAACAAGAGACTAAATTCACCTTAGTATTCATACAACCATGCAACATAGGATTAACTACCTAATTCTCTCTCTAATCTAATCTAAGAACTTGGAATTATGATCAAGATCATTGAAAATCTTATCCTTGAGGTATTTATAGTGCCCACAATGTTTAGTCCAAAGTATCCTTCATCAATAAGCACAAAAATACGAAAATAGCCCTGAAATTATGGAATTTCGGAACTGCTGCCGAACGTGAACTGGAGGGCTGCCGATCGTGATCGGCTGCGAGTTCGCACGCTTTACCAAACTGCCGAACCACAAATGAACACCTGCCGATCGCGATCGCGCGTGAGGTCGCGCACACCTTCATCTGCCGCTCCCGCACGCATCCGTGCGATCCGCGTTGATGTGCTGCCGATCATAGGTGTGGGTGTTGCCTAGCGAGTTGTTTTCTTCATATCTTGAGTTCTAGAGCTCCGATTGACTCGATTCTTTTTGCGTTGTGACCCTCTCTTCGAGATCTTCAACATGGTATATAATTTGCACCAATTGGCTCAACTCAAGAATTCTGGACTTTTCTCGATCTTGCTCATTTCTTCCTCGTTTTGCTCATTTTCACCTACAAACACAACTTCCTAGCCAAAAAGGTTTAAATGCACAAAGTATAGCATATTAGGGTTAAATATGAACATAAACACATCAAAACCATGGAGAAATGGATTCAAAAAGATGCAGACCCTAATCAGTATACCATCAGGATCGGTGGGAAAAGACTCTTAGTTAGTAAACCCATAGTGATACAGGGCATAATTTTCACACAAAAGCCCAAAAATCCTAGGGTATCCGTTCTTAGAAACAACATGGTTCAAGCGAATCATTACTCCCTGATCAACTAGGGGAATTACCTCGTCAAGAGGTTTAGCAATATGAGAAGATTTCGGTGCTTTATATTGTCACCGCTCACAAGCAAAAGGCCAATTACCAGAGCGAGAAGTTACCACAAAATAATACTCCCGCCAGTTACCATCAATACTAGGAGGCTTACCCACAAAATATGCTAAGCCCTGACTCCTAGAACTAAAGTAGTAAAACTCATCTCTTTTCTTAAGATCGTGGTTGACATGGAAGACTTCAGGGGTGGGATTCCTCCCCCCCTCCCATTCGCTTTTAGAATGAAATAAAAGGCCAACAAAAGGCAAAATGAGGAAGGAATTATCTGATTTAATGGGATTTGGTACAAATTCCAAATGCCCGAGAGAAAGGGGTGCACAGGGAAGCGGAGACTCGCATGAAGTTGAGAAACCCAAAAAGCTAAGGAAGGAAAGGGAAAATGGTTGGGACACTCATCCTTAGTAGGAGGATCCATTGGAATCGGTATGATGGGTATGATGTGACACATCATTCCATTGGAATCGGTTTTTCTTCGGAATGACTTTACGAGGACGAACGGAAAGAAGGGTAGAACCAGAAGAAGGAATGGGAAGCCCTAGGATGGCTGAAGAAGAGCGGAGAGAAGAATTCGAATGCGATAAATCTACGGAGGAACTCTCTGGTCAAGAATCGCCAGAAAGAAGAGAAGCCTTCGACATGGCTTAAGTCCATAAACCCAGCAAAAATCCAACAAGGGAGAAAGGAAAAATGAAAAGCATCAAAATTTAGGCATGCAACAAGTTGTAACTAGAAAAGAATGAAGAAAGAGAAAAGAAAATACCTGTGTGGAAGTCGATTGTCGGAAAGGGCAACGAAAGAAGGGGAGTGTCTCTAATAAGGATGAGAATCTCCTCGGAAAAAGCCGAAGAGAAGAAATAAGAATGGTAAGGACAATGCTTTTTCAAGAAAAGTAAAATCAGAGTTACCTTTATGGGGAAGATGGATAAATACGGAAGGAAGACAACCCTTCCGTATCGACACGTGTACGAATTGAAGGGATACGACCCATCCGAAGGGTCGCCCCTTTTTGAACGGCCCAGATAAGATAAGCTTAACCCAGAAATGGGGAGGCGAGAATTCGAAAATAAAAAATCCGCTAAGGGGTAAGAGCCAGTGTTTAGAGAGCAAGGACTTCTTATTCCATGAAAATGCCCTACAGGCATACTTCACATGGAATAGGGGGGAGTAGTTGATAGTGGTGAATGTGCCAGTTCCCAGAGGTCACTGGGTGTAGAACAATTCCTTCTATAAAGAAGAAACCCCGAGTATTAATATTTAGCTCCCAAGGCTTATAACCCTTGGCACATGAGCTAGGGATGAAATGATCCCGAGATGGAGAGTAGACATGAGTTCTGTCTTCTGGACTCATTCCTCTGCCAGAAGGCAGAGGTTTCCGCTAACTATGGAGAATCATCTTGTTGGAGAAAGAATCTTCTCTATCACTCCTCACATCTGACCTCTGGGAGGTTTGTTGATGTAATTTTCGTAAACGCGATTATGTGGCTATAATAACATCGATTACACCAACAATATGCTGAAATAGATGAACACACGAGGTTTTATGAGTAAGCAGGTACGTCGTTTATATATGCTCATCGTTTGAGCAAAACTTCGTTAGGGTAAAAATTTCATCCGTTTATTCGTATGAATTCGGTTACATTATATAGGAAATACAAGCTCCTGGATCATCACCAGCCTGCTTCATCATAAGCTGCTGATTTTTCAGCCTGCTTCACTAAAAGCTGCTGAACAGCTACCTGCTTCACTATAAGCTACTGACTCGTCACCAGCTTAACAACTGTTGACTCGTCAGAGCGTTCTTCGATCTGGTTCTTTCTTCGAGCTTGATCAATTATCTTGGACACACCAATCCGGACTTGGTTAATTACTTCCTTAAGCACGCACGTCGATTATTTCATTAACAGTTGCCCCCTAGCCTGATGTTTGTTTGATTTGTTGGATGAATAACGAGCATCAGGCTATTTGGATTTTTGCGAGATTTCTCAAGTGCAAGGAAGTAGATTGAGCTTGAATTGATATGTCTTCCGCTTTGTTGGCTTCTTTGTGCTTGTATTTCTTTGTATTCATGCATAGATGCATCGAATGTGACTTCGCAGGATTCTATAACCGTGTAACGAATACATAGAAGGACGCTACAAGCCTCATTAAAAACCTAGCCGTAAACCACCCTTGTGGATAAACCGGTCGTAGGAAAAAAAGAGTACCGTGCAATCCTTCCATATACCCATATGTTATTTTGAATGCCTGCGTTCATTGCTCCATTCGTGTGAGTTGAATGGGCTTTTACTTCCTGTGTTTCTTTATACCTGCAAGTAGATGTATTTGAAAAAATAGTTTGCAGCTTTTTGATCTTTCTGGAGACTCTTCGTGTTTTGCTGGAATATTTAATGTATGATTTCTTGGCGAGCGCTTCCGCTTGGTTGCTTTGTGACTTTCGTTGTAGTATTGAGCCCTGCTTCTTTCATACTGATGGATGAATTTAGCCAGCTAAGATGTCATCATTCACTCTGGTTGAAGGATGGATTACTCCTGCCGCTGGTGAATGTGCCCCCAACTATTTAGACTTGTTCGCTTTAGCATTCTTGTATTGTTTGTCTGGTGTCTGAAGTATTGTAGACGTCGATTTTGCCTCCTTTTGTGGCTCCTTTTAGTCTTCCGATCAGGATGCTCTTGATGTTCTTATTTTATTTTTTGCGAACTCTAATGAAATGCCATTTGTGTCTAACCGTTATATATCGCCTTTCGCGTCTGTTGGGTCTTTAATTCATTTCGTTTCGCCTCTTTCTGGGCACGAGATGAATAAGACACTCACGCGGAAATGGGCCATCAGGAAGCGTTCACTTCGTCATTGGGAGCATATTCGCGTCCCTTTGGTGGACATGAAGCGATGTCCCGGTATTACCAGGTACATCCACTCTGCTATCCTCCGGATCGTACGTGACGTCCTTCGGAGAGGCCTCGGATGCACACTCAAGTCCCTTTGTGTGTGGTCTTTCGGGGCTTCACGCTCGGTTCTTATTTGGGAGTAATTAGGCCTTTTAATGCCGTAACCTTTCAACCAAAGAAGAGCGTTGGCATGCTTGTGCTCTTACTAGTGCTGGACGTACAGGCATCGTTCAATGCAATTTTGTCTCTGCATGAAGAGCGTGCTCGACCAGCAGAGCCGGAGCTCTAACTGGAGCGCATTTCGGCCCTCTGTAGCCACTCGTTAGTTAGGCAATTTCAGTTAGACTGCGACCTTCTCAACAAAAGACCGTCTATAGCATTCATAATCTGTTCAAAACATACATCGTGAGCATCCTGATCTCGAGCTGCCTGCTTGAGTCAGACCACCAGCTAACTGTTCTTTATCAATTTGGCCAAAGCTTCCTTTGCTCGATGCTTGTGATCAGTATGAATTCAAGCTTTTTGCTTCTTGATGATTTTGTGTGTCAGGGTCTGCCCCCCCAGTATAGTATTGGGGTATCAATGGTTTCACGCTCGCATACCTGTTCGTCGTCTTTGATCTACCTGTCTCCTGGTAATTTATTGTTTTCTCGTTGTAGATCAAGGCGTTACAGTTGCCATTCCTCCAGAATTCAATACTTTGTGTGAGAGAGTAATGGCTCTTGGTACCGGACTGAACAAACGCAAGATGGACCCTGCCGTTTAAAATGGTGGTGTTACGGAAGAAGAGAGGAGCTCAAATCCCGGCACTACCGGCGCCTGCGTCTGGTCTGGTTGCTCGGAAAAATCCGTCGAGAAAATCAAAGCAACAGAGGAAAGATGGTGGCACTTCTGTTGGTGCCGCTGTTCTTTATCAACATTGCTTCATGTTTGCTTCCTTCCTACCCCCCATTCAACTGTTGATTGTGACATATGATCAGAAGTTGAATGATTTGAAATGTTCCGGGTGATAGGGAGTGAATATGCCAGTTCCCAGAGGTCACTGATTAGTGTGAAGATTGCTCGAAATTATTGTGTTTAATTGTTTATTTTGAGTGAATTTCTTGCAATTATTTACACTAAATGAATTAATTGAGCTTATTTGTAGATAAATTATTTATGTTGAAATGTTATATAAAAATTGCGTTGGGATGATTTAATTGTTAAAATGTTTGTTAGGCCCAACAAATAATAATATTGGAAGTGAGGATTAATTGGGTCATTAAATG
>JAPKLY010000885.1:71928-108454 GCA_026898435.1 Prunella vulgaris
AAATCAGCAGCTACTGCCCAATTTTGCGCCGGAAATAAATCGCAACCACCGGAAGCTCTGCTGTCCGCGCTACACCGACACTCAACCACCACACCTCTGTTCGAAACTCATCAGCCGGAATTGAAGAAGAAGAAGAAGAAGAAGAAGAAACGCCACATCGCCGCTGCAAGCCTCCGTCTCTTCCCAGCTGTCCAACACCCAATCCACTCGCCGGAAATTTTCCCCAACCACCACATTCCACAGTTGACCGATTTGTCCGAAGAAGATGAGAGTGAGAAGAAATCGCAAAAATGCTAAAGAAATTGCCAAAGGTAAAACATGTTTTTTCTTCGTGTTGGTGCAACCCGTGCTTTCCTTCCTCTATCTCGACCCGTGTTTAAAAATCCAAACCATTCTTGTGGATTTTATTTTTGTACGAGCACGGGTTAGGGGTTAAGCACGACCCGTGCTGAAAAAGGTTGCTCGAACAAGATAATTCTAAGAATTATGCACGGGCCTGCCTTATGTCTCGACCCGTGCATACCTGCAAACCGTGCAAAGGTAAAAGTTTAGAAATTGAGTTTGGGCTCTGAGGCCCATTTTTCTTATTACTTCTGAAGCCTGTTGAAGTGCAAAGCCCATTTTGCAAAGTATAAAAGGAAGCAGCACATCAGATTAGGGATATTACATAACACAACACAGGACACAATTCCATTTTTCTTGGAGAGAAAGTATCAGCCGTTTTTTACACACACTTTCACATAGTGTTAGGTGTTCTTCATTTTTTCTTTATTTTTCTTGCAAGATATTGGAGGATTTTATTTCAATCAAGTTGTAATCATTATTTTTAGGTGAATTCTACCCTTTACTCTATTTATTTAGTTGTTATTTTAAATGTTTATGGATATTTTGATGATCATTGTTATGAGTTTCATTAATATTGTCATGGGCTAATTTTATTTGTGCTTTGGGTTTTTAAAACCATGTGATTATTAAGTAGGTGTTGTTTATGAGTTTATTTGTGTATCTCTTGGATGATTTTTATAATTATGGGTTTTATTGAGTTGTAATTAATTTTCTTGTCTAATGTATGTGTAAATTTATGCTTACAATATTACTAGGGTTGAGTGGGATAAATTGGTGCATATTTGCGATTTGAAATTTAATTATATGCTTTAATTGTGCCTCTTATGGATTCGAGAGAAGGGTAAGTGGTAGTAGAACCCCCATAATTAGACACTTGAGCTTGAATTTAGGGAGCAAAATTGAGGGAATTAGGAGATTAGCCTTAGAACCGGGTTTGGGAACACCTCATTGAGAGGCTATATTACCCGAAGGGGAACGGTTTCACTTCCTAGCATTTATTCTATCGAATTCATTGTGAATCTTGAGTAATTTCCCCTAAACATCCAAGTAGAGACATAGGTAATTCATAGACGGCACCCTTAATATAACTAGGTGGATAATTCCCTAAAGCATATCTTCTCTTATTCGATTTCTTGAATTAGTTGCTATTTCTAAGTGTTAATTCTCTTGTTAGTTATTTATTGCTTAGTTTTAAAATCCAAAAAAGAATAGAAACTCTTGCTAGTGACTATATAAGCATGACAACAAATAGGATTAGGGTTCCATTGCACTAACACCTCCCGTGGACGATACTACTTGGTCGTTTACTACCTTTGATACTACTACGATCCCTTACACTTGAGGGTGGATTAGCTAGTTGATTCTTTACTAGAAAATACGAACAAGTCAGTCACTGGCTAGAGAACGATCCCATGTTTAAAGAAGAAATCCCAGATATTAGCATTTAACTTTCAAGGCTTGCAACCTTTGTTACGTGAGCTAGAGATGAAATATAGATGTGAGTTCTGTCTTCTGGACTCATGTCTCTACCAGAGGGCAGAGGTATAGGGTAACTATAAGAGTTGCCGTGATAGAAAAGTGATCTCCCTTGTTACTTCTCACATCTGACCTTTGGAGGGTTGACTTACTCTGTACTCGGATGACGAGGGAGCAGAGAAGAAGAGAACGTTGTCGCTATCATAGAAACCTAGCATACAGGTGCATGCAACCAACCAAATCAGCATGGAGGAATATTCTGGTACTTGCTATCAATAAGGGAGCGCCACGTGTTGTACTATCTGCATTATTCTTAGGCATTGCTCCACTACCACGATCAGGTTGTTAGTAGTGGTCCCAAAGCAAAGGCAAAGACCAAAATACCCCCCCTTGTAAGGGAGAGGGTATATATAGCTCTTTGTGCATTTTCTTGTTCCCTAAGACACATTTTCATACACTTTTTCATACAACATCTTTCATATATTCAATGGTTCATCTCGGGGGCTTACTTGATCGCCAGAATCCCTTCCGGCCCGACTTTGTGCAGATCATCGGAGGAGGAGTGCAGCAGCGAAGAGATCCATTGGTATCCAGGGAGCTGAGACCAGTTTCTTGCTGAAGTATTGGGAGAAAGGTAACATTTCTTCGATCTTCTTGTTATTTGATTTCGTTGTTGAGTTGGGTATTTTTTGACCCGATCACCGGGGTATTGCCAACCTGCATTGTTGATAAAGAATAGTATATTCTCCTTCAAGAAGGATTATCGCTTCAAGAAGGTGCATCGCCTATGTAGGCGGAATCATGCCTCAGGGAGGCGCATCGCGACATCGTCTATAAAGATGGAATAATCATGCCTTCAAGAAGGATTATCACTTTGAGAAGGCGCATCGCCTATGGCGGCACGTCTTATAAAGATGGGATAATCATGCCTTCAAGAAGGATCATCGCTTAGAGAAGACGCATCGCCTATATAGGCGGAATCATGCCTCTGGGAGGCGCATCGCCTATGTAGGCGGCATCGTCAATATGGCGGAATGGACATCGCGAATAAAGATGGAATACTCGAGTCTTCGCCTATAAAGGCGGAATTATCATGCCCCCAAGAAGAATTATTGCTTCTGGGAAGCGCATCACCTATATGGGCGGCATCATCAATATAGGCTAGATATCATTGCCTATAGAGATGGAATAATCATGCCCGGAGGCATCTGGTGGGGCAGTTCTCTCTTTTGGGCAGATACCTCGAGAATTTTACCTGGTGATATATCTGTGATCTTTCTTCCTTAATGCTTTAGGGAGTGTTGACGTCGCTCTGGTTTATATTGAGATCAAGGCCTTCGTCGAAATAATGTTGAAGAAGGCTACTCCCTCAAGATGGATATATCTTCCAGTATGTGCCAGTTCCTCCAAATTGTTTATCTGTGCCTGATATTTCTGGTGGAATCAGCATATATCTTCTTCGTTGAGGTGCTGGCAGCTTGTAATGTAGATGATTGCTTTGGAGTGAATAAAGAGATGAATGTGTCATCTACCAAAGCATGGCTTGAGAAGATGAAAACTCTATTTATCCGGAGATAGTTGGAGTTTTCTTCACAAAGTGTGATGACTGGCAATCCTTTAAAAGGAATGCTTGAGGTTGGCTTGCCATTCGATGCACTTGCTGGTGTAGTATTCTATGTTATGATGATACACATAATATCTTTGCGTGTTAGATCATCGTGCTGGAAGGCATGCACCTCTTGATTTGTTGTCGACTCTTTTATTGGCATTGCGCGCTTTCAAATAAGCTCATCGACGTTTACATTCCAATCTGGGTTTGAAATCTTGGCTGAGAAGGCACTCGTTCGGTCGTTTGCCATTGAGGTGTCTCTCAGGCGCTGATTCTGCCAGGACTGTTATGTCTTGATTATGTTCTGCTCTTTGTACGTTTTCTGAATGTTCGACTTCTATTGGTACTACTTCATCTCGCGAAGTAGACAACTTCTTGGGTCCTGTTCAGTTCGTACGAGAGAACTTTCAAGGAACATTTCGCATGATTCTGCAACACAGGAATTTCGCATGTTGTTAATGGCATATATGGCGGATTATTTTTGCATTTATCTTGTACAAAAGAATAAACTGAATATGTGACGAAAACTTCCCTGGTATCAGAGTTGATAAATTAGGCAATTCGTGGCCTTCTCGTTGGGGATAATTTTCCATCTTCATAAAATATTTGCTATTTCCGCAACAAATCTTGGAATTCATCTGTGTTGTGGTTGATACTCTGATGACATGCGTAGCACTTGTTGGGATTCATTTTGCTTTTGACTTTTCAAGGAACATCTAGGAGTTCCTTGCTATTGATAACATCATAGTCTTGTTCAATTGGGATGTTGTGCGTTTGATCCGGTTGTTGCTCTCTTCCTACCCCCCACTCAAAGTTTGATTTATTTTATAATCAAACGTCGAGGGTTCTTGTAGCTTTGTGACCACGACTTCTGTCAGCTCTACTTTTCTGCTGTTGGGCCAATGTATCTGCCTGTATATTTTGAAGTTTGGTTGTCCCAACAAATAATGATAACTTAAGTCTGGCTGTCAATGTTTCATACTCGGCCTTGCTGTTTGTAGCTGTGAAGTCGAATTCGATTGCCGAAGTGAAGACTTGTCTATCACAAGCTCTTGTTGTTGTGCTTGTTGATGATTCGTCTATGTAGAGGTGCTATGGAACTATACATCCCCTCATCGGATCTTGTGGGAAAGTTAGCTCGACGATGAAGTCGGCAAGTACTTGTCCTTTGATCGCTGTTTGGGGTGCGTAGGTTATTCCACATTGGCTAACCTCTAGTGATTATTTCCACAAGCGTCTTGCAATGTCCGGTCGATGCGGTATTTACCTCAATAAGAATGTTATCAACACTTGCATTAAGTTGCGTCGGATGCCTCCATTGATATCATTGGATTAATATGTTGGGAGAATCTGATCTCCAACCCACATTGTCTTCAGGTTCAGGCGGAGGCCCCGATAAGTAGCGCTCAAATGTCATTTTTCTTTCTTGACATTTTGATTGACCCATCTTATATCCTTTCATTTTTCTATTTTCCCAGATCAGGGCGTTGCAGTTGTTTGGAGTCTGTCTCTCCCTCGTTCAGCTTTATCGTCGGATGTTGGACTTCTTCTTGAATGGATGCTTCTGGGATAATAGGGAATTGAGGCGATGTTGGGGATTATCAGCTTATGTTGCCCTCCGGGCGTAGTGACACCTTGGCCTGAAGGTCTTCAATTGTCGACAACAAGGTTCCATCCGAAGTCTCAACTCTGGGATGTGGTGGTCGTTCCTCTCGCTTAGAGCGAGCGGAGCCGGACACTCTATCGCTCTGGTGAGACCTCGTAGGAATCTTAGTGGCTTTTTGAACACCCTCAGGACCCAATCTTTCCAATGCTGGCCAACATAGTCGTTCACGAACTGACGGTTGCTTTCCCTTGATATGTTTCTTCTTTTGTTTGCTATCAGCTTCATTTTCTGGTTTACGCTGAACAATTTGTTCATGGACTGGTTCTGATTCAGGTCATATCTCGGATGGACCTATCGCTCTCCGTTGTTGTTGCTGTAATATCTTTAAGAATATCATCGTGAGAGATACGTCTACTTGAGCAACCGGAATCTCAGTGTTCTCCAAATGTGGCCTATTTGCTGCAGCATTATGGATCGCCGTTGATCGCTCCGATGCAGGTGCTCTCTGAATTGGATAATTATTATTCCTTCCATGAGATGTTACATGAGGTTGAGATATTTCATGAGCAGGCGAGTAGGTGAGCAGGTGGAGTAACTTCTTCTTCAGGAAGCGAACAACTGAGTCTTCTTCAGGCGAACAACTTCAAGGATTTCTTCAGGTGAACAGGTGATCAGCTAGTGTAATTCTCTGCGGGCAAGATCACTAATTTTTTATTCTTCCAGTTGCAAGGGAATGTCTTCAAGAATGATTGGCAATTTTTCTGGAAACATGTTGGCAATTTCTTTGTAAGCAAATATATATTCTTCGGCATGCAACTGGAATTGATCTTCAAGGCCGTCAATTTTCTGTAGTTCTTGGACTGTGATTGATCTTCGTTTCAAGAGCTTCATTTCTTGAATTTAATTGCTTTAGTAAGCAATTCTTCTTCTCTTGCTCCGTCACTTGAATAAATTGCTTTAGCAAGCAATTTTGTTCTTCTGGACTTTAATTGCTTTAGGAAGCAATTTTTGCTCTGGGAATTTTAATTACCTTAAAAAGTAATTGTTTTCGCTGGAATTTAATTTTTTTAAGAAACAATTTATTCCTCTGGAATTTAATTGTTTAAAAACAATTGTTTCCGCATGGAATTTAATTACCTGAAGAAGTAATTTTTTTTAAATTAATCTTGCAAATAATTAATTAAATTTGCAAGACTAATTAATTTTGGGATGAGCCAAAAGAATTTAATTTTTGATCCAAATAAATTATTGGACCAACTTCATTAAAAATAGTTATGGGCCAAAATTAATAAATTTGATTAAAAGATGCCCATTATCCTTCACCTTCGGTAGCTAATTAATCAAGCCCAACTATTATTTAACAATCCAATAAAATCTCTTCAACGGAATAATTTTTAAATTTGGATTGTAAATGAATAATTGGACTTGGTCAAAAATGTTGTTGCACACCCATATTCTACCAACTGCCCCTAATTCCCTTTCTTTCTTTTTCTTCTAACTGCCGAATAAACTCTTTTTCCTCTTTTTTTTTTTTTCTTTTTTTTTTCGGCAATATGCTGAACGCCTGTAAGCTTCTTTTTTTTGTTTATCATATTTCAACAGGTGTACTTTGCAGGAATAATTGGGCCATGTATTCTCAGGATTAAATTATCCTTTGGGATATAAACTTGGACGTGCATATACATATACTCCGCCAGTCGTCCTCCTTTTTTCCTTTTAGCAAATATCTTCCCTGGATAAATAATTACTCCTTTTGAATTGATCAAAGATGTGGTGCCCACCTTCCTGCCAGCATCTTCATCATGAGCAAAAATCACGCTTTCAGTTTCTTAACCATGCAAGAAACGTTCTCTCCTATCGTCGTCGGAAGCGTGGATATCTACGGGATTTGAAGTTTCGAACGGCGCCAGCAAGTGGGTAACTCCTAGCAGCTCCTTTAGGCGAAGAGCTCATGGCGCGAGCAACCGGCCATTGACCGTGTCGGCGTACAACTCCAATTGGCGAGCAGGTCTCGAAGCGAACAGGTATGCATACGTGCTTCAGCGAACAGGCTATTGTGGGGTGAGCAGCTCATGCAACGATCAGGTCGCGTAGGCGATCAACTCCTTCTACGAGCAGGTGCACATAGGCGAACAGCTGCGTGAGGACATTACGGCGGACAGGTCCTTGTTTTGGGAAACGGCGGTTATTTCGAATGGACCAAATAAATTGCATTTGAAATTGGTTAACTTCTTATGTGCAGACTTTGATTCATGCGCATGTATACATCCAGATTGGGTGATGGGTTCGTTGCGAACAGCAAGGGCAGGTGTGCTCGGGGAATCGTGGCGAACAACCCTTTATAAAAAATAAGTCGAACAGGTGCATATGGGAGGCGACCAACTCTTGCACTCCTTGGGCGGACTTTACACGGAGCGAACAGCTTCACATACACCAGGGACGAACAACTTCCTTTATTTATAGGCGAGCATCCATTGTGGCGACCAGCTCGTTATGGCGAACACGTCGTTGGAACGAGCAGCTCAAGGGCGTATCCACGAACGGCGAACAGCTTCAGGAGTGATTAAACGATTATTTTGAATTGAAAAGGAAACCACCGCTTGACTTGGTCAAAAAAGGCGGTTCACATACATCTTCACCGTCATCCTTTCTGCACCTTGAATTTGTAGATAGAACATCAATGCCAGAGATAGCATGCTGGGAGCGGCGGTTGAAGATTTCTGGCGAAACGATGGCAAGTAACATAGCTTCAGCTGTCATTTTCTCCGGCGTAGCTTCGATTGAGAGGCGGCTGCGCATTCCACTTCCGACAGGGAGTGCGACGTTGTGCACAGCTTGATTATCGTAGAACAAGTATGATGATCTCCGATGTCGGTGGCGATTTCAGCGGCGATGGTGGCGCTGCTTCATGGTGGTTCGCTGGCAGGAGATTGAGATGTCGTGAACATCAATTCCGGCGACGGCTTATAATCAGCGGCTGTGCTTGAATGAATAGAAATAAAGCGCCGACTGAATATGCAGTTAACTTTGGTCTCCGGTGTCGGTCGGAATTCCGGCGGCACGTAATTAACAAAACCTTCTTCCACAGCAGGATTCTTTTTTGAATCACCTTCATCGACAATAAAAATCTTCGTCGGCAATTTTATTGAAAATTGGTTCGGCCGCCCTTTCTCTAGCGCCAAATTGTTGATGTAATTTTTGTAAATACGATTATGTGGCTATAATAATATCGATTACACCAACAATATGCTGAAATAGACGAACACGCGAGGTTTTATGAGTAAGCAGGTACGTCATTTATATAAGCTCGTCGTTCGAGCAAAACTTCGTTAGGGTAAAAATTTCGTCCGTTTATTCGTATGAATTCGGTTACATTATATAGGAAATACAAGCTGTTGGATCGTTACCAGCCTGCTTCATCATAAGCTGCTGATCAGCAACCTGCTTCACTAGAAGCTGCTGAACAGCTACCTGCTTTACTATAAGCTGCTGACTCGTCACCAGCTTAACAACTGTTGATTCGTCAGAGCGTTCTTCGATCTGGTTCTTTCTTCGAGCTTGATCAATTATCTTGGACACGCCAATCCGAACTTGGTTAATTACTTCCTTAAGCACGCACGTTGATTATTTCATTAACAAGGTTGACTTACTCTGTACTCGGAAGTTGAGATAGAAGAGAAGAAAAAAAATGTTGTCGCTATCATTGGAACCTAGGATATAGGTGCATGCAACCAACTGAATCAGCATGGAGGAATATTCTAGTACTTATCATCAATAAGAAGATGCCACGTGTTGTACTATCTGTACTATCCTTATGCATTGCTCCACTAACACGATCCGGCTGTTAGTAGTGGTCCCAAAACAGAGGCAAGGACTAAAATACCCTTCTAGTGAATGAGAGGGTATAAATAGCTCTTCATACACTTTCTTGGTTTTCAAGATACATTTTACATACTTTTTCATACATCACTTTTCACATATTCCATAATACATATCTTGGGAGCTAACTTGACCGTCGGAGGGTCGACGCCGGAATCCCTTCCGACCCGACTTTGTGCAGATCATCGAAGGAAGGAGTGTGACAGCGGAGAGATCTATCGGTATTCTGAGGGCAGAGAACCAATTCGTTGTTGAACAGAAGAAGAAAGGTAATATTTCTATGATATTTCCTTTATTTGATTTAATTGTTGAGTTGGGTATTTTTTGACCCGATCACTCTCCATTCCAAAATTTCATAATTTCCAATTTTTCTGTATCGTCGTAGAAAATATGGCAGTTCATCCTCTTCCACATCACCCCTTTCGTGACGCTCTTCAACAATAGGCAAATGCCATTTTAATTATTTTTTTGTGTATAATAATATTTCATCAATAAATAATAAAAATATATAATTTAGATTAGTTTGATTTCACTAACAAAGCATAAAGAATGAGATTGAATTGATGCCAACATAAAAATTTAAGACTGCGTAGAGCTGTAGAATGGTTTCGAGAACTCCAAGAATATAGCCGTTAGAACATGATAGAGAAGAAGAATAAATAAAAAATAAAAAATAAAAAAAGGTATATTAGTAAAAAATTGGATATATTTATTATTTTAAATTATTTTTTCATTTTAAATGAGTATATTTATTAATGGGGGTATGTTTAAAGAAATTTGAGGTCGCATACTTTTTCTTCCTTTGCCTTCTTTTTCATTTATTCCTTAACCAATCTGAATAAGAGTAAGTCTCACTGTTCTCTTCATCACCAACTAGGTTCAAATCTGCAACGTAATCTGCAGCAAAAGGTGTATATCAATTTCTGTCGGGCATTTCGTCAAACATCTTCCTGGCATCACCAAAACTCCTGCATTTGGCTACATACGCATCCACGAACACATTCACATCAAAGCCAAATTTTCCACCGCTAGGCAGGAAACGGTAATGTGAGAAAGATGAAACTTTTCTTCTCACTTGTTCAATTGATAAATGTTCAGAGTTAAATTAACATTAACCTTCACTTTTTTCAGGATGACCCACTTGCAGCGTTTACTTTTCAAAGAAGTTATTGTTATAGTGAATCAAAACACCACCTAAGAAATTGGAGCCACAAATCAACGCAACTTCACGACCGCATTCCTAGTCAAGAAACAACCTTTACTTCACCGTGTAGCTCACATCTTGGTCGCACGCCTAAACCACTGCATTTTGGCGTATTCACAGCAGAGCACATTCACATCTCACCGCTAGAAAATGGACATACTGAACGTCTATGGTCCTCATATCAGGACTAAACTTTCAGGTGTTTGATCCACTCTGTTTTCTAGTGTTAGACCAGAACCACTATCTCCCTTTATTTCTCCTGATATTTTCAGTAGGTCAACAGATCAGGTGTCGTAAATGGTAGTGGCTGTGAATGTGGTCTACTAATACATCAACACCTCGACTTGGGGGATCTCGATGCAAATGATGATAACCCTGTAGCATCCACATTTTTACCTGGGATGAAGTCTATATCACATCTCCAAAAAAACATCGGTAATCTAGGAGATTTACTGTTCCCTTGAATTGTGAAAATGGAGATACATTTTTTAAGTATTAAATTGCCTAACACTCAGCATTAGCAGTACTAGAATGCAGGGTACTCTGCTTGAACAATTGCTCCTGTACGGCCTATGCAAGTCTAGAGGCCAAAATGGATGTCTACTGACATCAGAAGGATGACTCCAAGATATATATATGATTATGGCGTCTTCTGAGTTGGGTAAGAATTCAATTATCTGTGTAAAGTGTTAGCCTAGATTCATGACATATATAAAACTTTTGTTACAAAATTCATCATATGGGCATTTTAACTATCAGTCGCCTTGGGAGAATAATCATGTTGATAATCATCTTGGTCTTAAGTCATAACAGAGGAAATCGAGCTACCACTGCTTGACTTATCCACAATAAGTAAAGTAGCTGATTAGAGCTCTACTGTCTATAATTGAAAGGTTAAGAGTTTGAGTCACAATTTTAACAACAAAATAACTGATAGTTTTTCAATCAACAATAAGCTTGGAGAGGGTGGATTTGGAACTGTTTACAAAGTAAAACTGAATCTATATTTATTGCTTCAAGTGCTCAAGTTATGTAATCGAGCCTTGAATGGGCATTCTACAAAATTACTGATTGTGCATTGAGCAAAGTAAATCTCAAAAGTTGATCTGAGAAAATCATCAAGTTAAAAATTATTCTGTATCATGTTTGAGTTGAGTAAAATAGTGTGCACCTTGATATTAGTATGTTTTGGTACTAGGGTGTGCTAGAAGACGGTCAGGAAATTGCTGTGAAACGTCTATCAAGAACATCCCATCAAGTAGTAGATGGGTTCAAGAACGAAATAATGTGTATTGCAAAACTTCAACATTGAAAAGTGAGCTTCTAAAATGGTGCTTTCAAGGAGATGAAATGGTGCTGATTTATGAATATATGACCAACAAAAGTTTGGACATAATTCACTACGGTTAGGATACCCTGCTCAATTACTACATGTTCACCAAAGTATGTTTTACAAAATTATATTCAGTGACATTATAAAACCAATCTACAAAACGTCAATGATTATTATCTATTCATTATCAATAGCAAATCAACATGCATTTCCTTGAGATTCTTGAATATTGCAACGTAGAATCTCCCTTTTATTAAATAATCATATATATCATTTAAGTCTTCCCTTTTGGCAGATCCTACAAAAGGCATGTTACAAGATTGGCCAGGGTGCCTCAACAGTAACAACGGTATTGCACGAGGCCTTTTGTATCTTCATCAAGATTCCCATCTCCGGGTTACCTACAAAGACCTCAAAGCCAGAAATATATTACTGGATTCTGACATAAACCCAAAGATATTTGACTTTGGTCTTGCTAGATCTTTTGGAGGGAATGAAACCGAAGCCAACACAAGCCGAGTAGGTGGAACATTGTATGTATGAATCTTCATGTCTGGATACATTACATGCATGTCCATTTCTTGCAAATTAATCTATAGCTATCATTTTTATGTAGCGGTTACATGTCCTCTGAATATGCTGCAAAGGGTCTCTTTCAATGAAATCAGATGTCTTTAGATTCTGAGTTCTTGTTCTTGAAATTGTGTGTGGTAAGACAGAGGATTTATGAATAAAGATAACTGCCTCAACCTTCTTGGACATGCAAGTATACATCATGTATAACCTTGAATCTTTATTTGATATATATGGAACTAATCTTAAGAACTACGAGTAAATATTACAGGCATGGATGCTTTACAAAGAAGAAAGGTCACAAGAAGTGGCGGATTTCTGTCTCAGAAATCCATGTAGTTCACCAGAAATACTACAAGTCAATCCACATTGCTCTTTTATGTGTTCAAGAACATCTAGAAGATAGGTCTGGCATGGCTTTAGTGGTAACGATGCTGAGCTATGGTGCTACTTCGCCTGAAGCTAAATATCCAGGTTTTTTCACTGCAACTTTAGTTAGCTCAAGCACAGCCACTACAAAAATTACAATGAGTACAAGAAGTTCAAAAAATACAATGAGCATTACGTTGTTAGAGGCTCGATAAATAATATTTAGCTTATACCATGTTCTTTTATCTGTTTAATCACTGGATAATGACATTGCACATATTTCCCCTCATTTCAATACACAATATTTCTAGCCATCATAGTTTATATATTGTTGTCAATATTTGAATTGCATGAACTTTCAGTAAATAGAGGATAAATTTCAGTTTGTGTTGTATCAGATAAATTAAAGACGAGATATCTTTGTGATATATATCTATACGAGGATGGCTTCTTTTAGATATAAGTCAGGGAAAAAATGTAGAGCATATGTTTGATTTGGGATTACAAAATCGAATTTGAGATTTCAAAATCTAAATGTGATTCTGCTTTAGGATTTTAGAATCCAATTGTTAAAAACCCAATACATCAACCTACAGATATGCATAAACCCTACAAGTACCCTTTTTTTTTACAATCACTTTCCTCAATAACCCATTAATGCAAATATGATTCTCACATTTTTCTCACTTTTACAATAAACTTATTGATCAATACACAACTATTTTTTCAATCATTATAATTACAATCAACAATAATATGATAGTACAACATCATACACTCTTACAAATCAGTTTCACATAAAGTTAAACATGAATGTTGTATTAACAGAAAGTTCAGTCAGATATACACCAGTCTATAGACTAAGATGAAGGATGTCTTTGTGCAAAGAACTCTGTTGAGCTAACTTTCATTTATTTATCGAGCCTCTAGTAGCGTAATGCTCATTGTATTAATTGAACTTGTCATGCTTGGGATAACTAAAGTTGGAGCTGTGAATACATCCCTTGCAGTGAAAAATCCAGGACGTTTAGCTTCAGGCAGGGGACCGTCATTGCTCAGCATCTGTACCACTGAAGCCATGCTTGGCCTATCTTCTGAATGTTCTTGAACACATAAAAGACCGATGTGGATTGATCGCAATAGTTCTGATATATAGCTTGAATTTCTGAGACAAGAATCAACCACTTCTTGTGACCTTTCTTCTTTGTAAAGCATCCATGCCTGTTATATGTGCTGATGGTCTAAGAAATATGTTTTGTATCGAATAAAGATTCAAGTACCTAGAGAATGTAATACTTACATGTCCAAGAAGGTTGACGCGGTGATCATTATTCATAAATCCCCTGTTTTTCTTGCCGCTCACAATCTCAAGGACTAGAACTCCAAAGCTAAAGACGTCTGATTTCACTGAGAATAGACCTTCTACAGCGTATTCTGGAGACATGTAGCCACTACATAAAAATGAATGCTGCTAATTAAATTGCAAGAAAAAAAAATGCATGTATTGTATCTAGCCATGAAGATTGTGCATACAATGTTCCTACTACACGGCTTGTGTTTGCTTCAGTTTCATTCCCTCCAAAAGTTCTAGCAAGTCCAAAGTCCGATATCTTTGGGTTCATATCAGAATCGAGTAATATATTGCTGGCTTTGAGGTCTCTGTGGATAACCCGGAGACGAGAATCTTGATGAAGATACAAAAGGCCCCGAGCAATGCCATTGATAATGTTGAGGCGCTTAGGCCAATCTAGTATCGAGCTTTTTGTTGGATCTGCCAAAAGGAATGACATACATGTATATATTTCATTAAATTGAGAACCAAAGTTGCATGTTGACTAGCTATTGATAATGTATGTATGACATAATACCATTGCCATCTTGTAATATATTTCTTTAGATATCATGTAAAGCTTATTCTAGTAAACTGAAAAGCAGTAATTGAAGCAGGAATGAGCAATCCTTACCAAAGAGTATTATGTCCAAACTTTTGTTGGTCATATATTCATAAACCAGCATCATTTCATCTCTTTGAAAGCACCATCCAAGAAGCTTCACTAGATTTCGGTGCTGAAGTTTAGCAATACACACTACTTCATTCTTGAACTCATATGCTCCTTGATTGGATGTTCTTGATAGACGTTTCACAGCAATTTCCTTTCCATTTTCAAGCACACCCTAGTATGAAAACATACTAATATCACTTTTCTAATCAACTTTGAGACTTACTTAGCTCAACAGTAACTAAACAAAAATACTTAATCTAGGCTCAATTACATAACTTGAACACAGAGATTTAGTTTTACCTTGTAAACAGGTCCAAATCCACCCTCTCCAAGCTTATTGTTGATCGAAAAATTGTCAGTAGCTTTACTTATTGCGGATAAGTCAAACAGAGGTAGCTCGAGTTCCTCGTTATGACTTAGACCAGGATGATTATCCACGTAGTTCTGTCTTGACCTGCCTGCAACATGTGCTATAAATTGTAGGAGATATAATAAAGATATGGTTGCAAATTACATAGTATAATATAATATAAGCATTGTATTTCAACATTCCTTAGCTTCACAACACAAAATAACTCACGTCTTGTACTTTTTTTCAGAAGCTGATGATTCAACTTCTTCCTTTTCTGCAAGCACAACATCAGCAGGCTTAGAAGCAATATTCCGGATAACAAGGAAAATACCACTATAAGTATTTTCCGTCTCCTTCCTCCTGCGCCTGTAAAATTATATATTGAAACGAAACATTATTTTACATGTCGAAAGATATTGTATAGAAATTAAAATTGAATGACAAACTTATATAATAGCTAGAAAACCTAAAGTACCAAAACTAAAAATATGAAAGATGGTATCTGTCTAATAAGTATAATCTACGCATAAATAGTTAAGCCCCCATCCCATGAATTCTGTAACAATTATACAGCAGTTTAATGTTATGAATCACAGCTGATACTTATGCATAACAGATGATTGTTTCTTTTTCTGGATGAATTCTTACCTAACTCCGAAGAAGCCAACCTTATATAGATATCTTGTCCTGGAGACATCTTTCTGATGTCAACAAGGTCCCCGAACCAAATTAGACATCCATTATTGCCCTGGCTTATATTTAGACTTGCATAGGCCGTACAGTTGCAGTTTTTCAAGCACTGTACCTTGCATTCTTCAAGATTCATAGTCGTGTTGTACCAAGAATTCCGAGTGCTTGGCAATTTAATTCCAGAATACATCAAGAATCCATCTCCTTTTTCACAATTCAAGGGTGTGCTTCTTATGCACCCACCTCCACCTCCTAGACTGCCAGTGTCATTTGGTTTGAATTTATTCAAGCATCCACAATTAGGAGTATTGTCAACATTACAAATCCCATGTGCACCACAAACATTATAGATATCACAATTATCTGATGGCAAAGTGAGGTACAAAATCCAACCTTGACTCTGATGCTCCCAAATCCACCTCTGTCCAACACCTGTATCACTCAGCGTAAACCTCGTGTACACTGAGTTGTTAATGAGCTCGTAGTGATAGTACACCTCCTTCTTGTTTATGACCACTCCATACGTGAAAATCGGATTCTTCCTCAAGTTAATGTTCCCACTAAAGCTCACACCATTCCACGGCCCTGAGTTAGTCATCAAAACTTCCCCATTTTTTATCACATATTGCGGATAGCCAGTGGGGTCACAATGAAAGGAGTAATCACCTGACGCTGGATTACCGCTGTTCTTAGCTGACGTGATGTAGACTTCTGCTCCTGTCTCAAAGTTCACGCCCAGCTTCATCCCCGGCAAAGTAGTATCAGTTGGATGGTTGAAACTCTGCCACACGAAATTCTCCGGGTTATCATCATCTGCATCCTTCACGACAAGATTCCCCGAGTCGAGCAATTGAGCAACTGGATTCTGCAGGGATCTTGATGTGTTAGTAGACCAGATAACATCATTAGTACCATTTACAAGAACTAGAAGCCCCGGCCCCACGACTTTGAGCACACCAGATGTCCCCGTGAGTGGATTGTCTCTGTTGGCAATCCATGCCACAGTTCTTCCAGTTATTTTCTTGTACCACATGCCCACATACCGGTAGTTGGAATTATCCGGGCTGAAAAAGCCCAGCTCGAAGTGTCCATCGCGTGAAATCAACGTGCTGGTGCCGTTATCTCTGAGCATCTGAGAATTAATCAGGGTGTCTGCAGCATGAGATATGATCAAGAAGAAGCTTACTACAAGAAATGCAGGGATACCGTATCTGCAGGATATGGTAATCATGGTTCTTGTCTAAATCAACTCAAAGAAGAGGCTTATATATGTCAGGAGTCAACTCATTGCGAGATCTACTATGAAGGAAGCTTTGTTTCTTAGTTTTCGATTGCATTGATGTGAAATTCTGTCTTTGTCAATGTGAACATTGAATTACTTATACTCTGACTCTGTAGCACCATGCATCTTATGGTTGACTTGAAACAGTAATGTTGACTTTTCCCCCTTGGCCGCAGCTAGCAGTTATGTGAATGAATTACTTCTGGATTCGATTTCCATTGAGAGAGACACAATGAGTGGGCTCCCTTCAATTTTGGGGAGACAGGGGACAATTAATATAGATTAAGTTGCTTTCAGTGGAAAAGAACATTAGACGAGTCATGCCATGCGAGATGATTTTGTGATCACCGTTAATTGGTGATTTTGAAAGTTCTTCCATTAATAAAAAGTTGTTTACAATGTATTAGGAAAATCCTGTAAATTAGGAAAAAATAAAAAAAGGAAAACAATCAAAGAATCAAAGAATATATACAGAATATATATATATAGATCTTGAATAAGTCAACGAGAGGATCTTTAAATATTGGACATCATGGCCTTCCAAGAAAAGAGATCATATTCTCTCTCCCTTCTTATCATTTCTGTCAGTTAAATAAGAAGTGAGAAGAAAAGTTCCGGTTTTCACCAATTTATGAAGGAGGGAATCAATATATATAAAGGCTGTTTTCAATCTCTATAAAAAGTGTAGAAGTATTTTTTTAAATTGGTAATAAATAATTTACAAAAAAAAAAAAAAAAGTATTTCCACTATATAGCTAAGATCTAAAACAGGCGCATAGTCATTGACTATTATAATATTGTGGGATTTGGTGAGGATTTATTTCATGTGTGAATATCTTCGAAAATCAGACGTATCATTAACCTAATCAATACAAGTATGAGTAAGTCGCTTGTGAATTCGAGTTCACATGAACTCGTATCACTGTCATGTGTAATTACTATCACTGTTATTCATATATACCATCATTATTATAAAAATATACTTAATTTTTTAACAGTGATAGTATATATGTATAATAGTGATAGTGAATTTACATGACAGCGATAGTGTATACAATAATTGATAACCAGAGTTCACCATAAACTCGGGTCCATACAAGTTTTTGTCTACAAGTATATTCCCTTAATAAAACTACCTTTTCCATTAATCTGTCTGAAGAAGTTTCACAGAATATGCGCATATGCGCATAGGCCAAAGTGTTGTGCACTCTAAGTTCAATAAAATATGACAATAATTTTCGATACATACCCTTGCCCTGATGGTTATGTTTTGCAACTTTCTGTTACAGCTTTTATTGAAGACGACGGAACACAAGTCTTCAAATAGTCTTTTAGGGGATACAATAATGAAAAACGTTTTTAAAAAGCTACCTTTTTAACTTTAGAATTTGCACACTTTTCTTATTTGGACGTCCCAAACAAATTTGCACACTACTAAAAAAAAGAAACATTAATTTATGTGTACACTCACAAACCTATACACATATTTACCCATATGTCACTACTTTATATATAAAGCACATTTTTCTTCCCCGTAAAATGCAAATTCCTACGGGACGGAGGGAACAGTATATTCCTTCCATCTATAAAATTTTCTCACTTTCCTTTTTACCTCTTCCTCTACCAGTTGGGCTCAAACACACCCCCGGAGTGTATTAGTTAAGGAATGCTTGTCAAATCAAGAAAAGCAGTTACTAAAAAAAGAAAAATCATCCCTTTGACCTTTTCAACTAAGGCATTGTTCAACTTTAACTAATCTAATCTATCGTCAATTTGTCATATTTCTGATTAAGAATAGTATATGTGTACTCAACCAACAAGAACAAACTATATCTAAGCTTAATACCTATTTTGCACGGGTGCGGATACGCAAATGCAGGTGTGATACGATACGGATTCGGGGATACGAGTTTTTTAAAAGTTAGGGTGCGATTCGTCGAGGATACGTCTATTTATTTATATTTTATTATATATAATATCTAAAAAATATATTTTTTATAAAAATTTTATAAATCATTTATATTTTTTATCACTTAAAATTTGAGTATATTCAACAATAGAATATAATTATGTAAAAAAAAAAAAATCAATTCGAGTTACATTAATTCAATACATAAATCATAGTAGTAAATTCAATCTAAAATGAGTGTCACACTATCAATTTAAATTATACGAAATAATAAAATTTAATTTAAATAATATATTTAATGCTTATAAATAGGATTCGTGTATTGAATTCGAGAATCCGTTAGCTAGATTCGCCACGTGGAGAATCCGACACGAGAATTCAAGAATCTTACCCTTTTAGGGTGCGAGTGCGAATCCGATACTGCATTATAACATTTTTAGAAGAATTTGTGTATCATAGCTTAATACCCTTATTTCTGATATAAAAATGGCGCAGTTCTTTTACACTATTTCTGTTTCAGAAATTAACAGTCGCTGTAATACACTTTTACCGAACCAAACTTTGGTTTCTCAAAATGAACTTTTTGAGCTGGGGTGTTTCAATTCTTGGGGAAATGGTACAAAAACACACCAGATGTTGTTGTTTGGGTTGCTAATAGCCATCACTGTCGACTCTGACGGAGTAACTTTAGCAATCTCAGGAAGAGGTCATCAGCAGAGGCAGAGCCAATTTTATCTGGTCTGCAAGTTCATCAGAGGAGATATCAAATCCAGTTCTAGCTGCACCTTCTGGATATCGTCCTTGGAAAAAGATTCATCTACACATGGCAGAATTTTGGATGATCCTGATTATGTTGTCAGGATCAAAAACCAGGGGTTACCTGATATAGTGTGTCTCGAAAGCTGGAAACGAAAAACTTAGAGATTAATTTGGAAAGTGGAATGGGAAGTCTTAATTTCCCGATCCAATCTTCAAACTGGAGACGTTGATTTCCAACACTTACTTCTCAAGTATAAAAAGTTCGTGTAGTAAAGTAAGTGATCGGTTAAATTATCAATTATCGGGATTAGTGGCTAGTGTAGCCTTAGAACTATATGTCGGCACTTGATTGTAGTGCAAATTAACTTGTTCCCAACTAAACTAAATTGCGAGAATTAAAATAGCAACTATTAACTAGAACAAATAAATTAAACTAAAATTAAAAAATTAACTAAATAAGATACTAAAATAGCAAACAAGCAATTAAATCAACTAAGATAACAAATACGAGAAAAGTGTGTTCAGGTTTTCTTCATTATGGGGTGATTAGTGTGAAATTTGCTCGAAATTCTTGTGTTTTTATTGCTAATTTTAATATATTTATTAATTTATCCGTACGATATATTTTGTTATTTTAGTATTTTATTTAGAAGTTGAACAATGTCATTTTGTGATAGTTTTTAGCATTTTATTGACTAGTTGTGTTTTGTGAAAATACATTTGGGTATTAATTATGTTTTAAATTTATAATGTACATTATTATTAATATATGCTTAGAAAAAATTTTAAAAAATAAAAAAATAAAAAAAATAATGGCCCCACCTAGGCCTCCTTGGCGTTTGACCGTACTCGACCGTCAAGCGCCATTTACACCATTCCTTGTCAAATGAAGCAAAGTATTTCAAAGAATACTGGAAAAAGAAAAAATCATCTCTTTGACCTTTTATTTTTAAAACCAAATCACCCCTCAAGGCATATCAATATATATATAAATGACCCTTTCACCATTTCAACTAACGCCCTTGTTGAACTTTAACTAATCCAATTTAACGCCAATTTGGTATATTTCTGGTTAAGAATAGTATGTGTATACACACAAAGTCAACCAAAGTCTTTCATTTCCCACGCTTTAAATCACCAACAAAATATATCTAAGCTTAATACTCATATATTTCTGTTGTAAAAATGGCGCAGTTTCTTTACACAATATTTCTGTGCGCACTGTTTCAGAAATTAACAGTCGCCGTAGATATACTCTTACCGAACCAAACGATTACAGTTGGCCAAACTTTAGTGTCTCAAAATCAGCTTTTTGAGCTGGGTTTCTTCAAGCCGGGAAAATCCCGGCATCAATTCTTGGGGATATGGTACAAAAACACACCAGATGTTGTTGTCTGGGTTGCCAATAGAAAAAATCCCATCACCGACTCTGCCGGAGTAACTCTTGCAATCTCAGGTGGAGGAACACTTGCCATCAGCAGAGGCGGAGCCATTATCTGGTCCGCAAGTTCATCAGGGGAGATATCAAATCCTGTTCTGCACCTTCTGGACACCGGAAATCTGGTCCTTGTGAACGAGACAGTGGAAAAAGATTCATCAGAGAGCTGCACGTGGCAGAGCTTTGATCATCCAACGGACACCAGGTTGCCAGGAATGAAGTTGGTGGACGACACTCGAGCTGGCAAAGAGGTCAACCTGACTTCGTGGAGAAGTCGGGATGATCCTTCGCCTGGGGATTTTGTTCTCAAGATTGAAAACCAGGGGCTGCCAGAGCTGGTGATCCTCAGAGGGAAAAAGAAAATTAGTCGAACTGGGAAGTGGAATGGGAAGTACTTTTGGGGAGCCCCTGCATTTCCCAATCTCATTTACAAGCCTAATCTTGTCTTCAGGGAAGGCAGGATGCTGTCAATCGAGGACTCGTTTGGCGACCCAGGGAGCAGCATCATCGGTAGAGAGACACTAGAACCTTCTGGATTGTTCCAGCGCTACACATTGAGTAGCAGAAAGGACAAGTGGAATCTTGCCTTCACAAGTATCACGGACGCATGTGACGAGTATGGTCTTTGTGGTCCTAATGGAATATGCAAAATTTACAAGCCAATCCGATGTGAGTGTTTACAGGGATTTGCTCCTAAGTTTAAGAAAGACTGGGATTATCATGATTGGTCCGGTGGGTGCACTAGAATTACACCATTGGGTCTCCAAGGTGGAGATGGTTTTCGACCAGCAAAAGGGGTGAAATACCCGGATATGTTGAAGTTTTGGTTAAATGATAGCATGAGCCTTGATGAATGTCGAGCCGAGTGCTTAAGGAGCTGGAAGTGCACCGCGTATGCTAATCCTTACATAAATGATGGAGGCAGTGGTTGTGTGATGTGGTTTGAAGATCTTGTCGATATCAGAGAAGTTCCTACAGCAGATGCCAACCAGAACATCTATATTCGTTTAGCAGCGTCGGAACTAGCTGATGGTAAGTGCTTTATAATTACTCTTCTGTTTGAGCTGCATGAGTCGTTTATGTTCTTACAAATGATGCTTATTACTGATCAAAGTGAAAGAAGACTAAATGTGAAGTATGAATATGAGTGAATCAAATTAATTTAGTAGAAATGTTAATGTGACTATGGATGTATGTATGCAGATAAAATAAGTAATGAATGTATAGATGAAATATTAGCATGAGCCTTTTGAATGCAGTGTTAACTGCTGTAGAATTGTAGCTGTGTTGCATATGCTAATTCATACATATCGAATGGAGGCCGTGGATGCGTGATGTGGTTTAGGGATCTCATTGATATCAAACGACTTGTAGTAAGTAAAACATCTATATTTGCTGTCCATTTTCTGAACTAACTAATAGTACATACATTCTGGGACCTGCTGATATAATAAATCCTGTATGTAGGCTGTAGCTGTGTTTTTAGTAACTAAATTAAGCAAATTGAACTTACTCTCACATATTCATGGCATGCGATTCTGTAGACAATTTATGCCCGTTTTTGTCCTACAGCCAGAAGCCTTGTATTCTCGAACAACGCCTTAGGGAAAGAACAGGAGAAGGAATGGCCAATAGAGCTAATACTTATGTCAATTGCTTTTGGATTTGTTGTCTCAGCCATTATTAATGGAGGTGTTTATCTCATGAGAAGACGAAAGAAGCGCGGTAACAACTAACAAAGTCTTTGATTTATATTGAAAACATTTACTTAAGCAGAGCCTGATGCATTAATTTTTATTTTTTTTTCTGTTCACAACAGCTGAAAGGATTAGTGAGGATCTAGAATTACCTTTGATCAAGTTTTCAACTATTGTGGCTGTAACAAACAATTTCTCCACGGAGAACATGATCGGTGAAGGTGGATTTGGTCCTGTATACAAGGTAACATACTGTGATGAGAGTGCCTATGGTGAACATAGAATGTATGTTCTGACTCTTCCGCTGACATGCCAAACAGGGCTATATGTCGTCTGAAGGAGAAATAGCCATCAAAAGATTGTCGGGAACATCAGGGCAGGGCGTTGAAGAGTTCAAAAACGAAGTAATGTTGATCGCCAAACTTCAACATAAGAACCTTGTTAGGCTTGTCGGGTGTTGCGTTGAAAGAGAAGAAAGAATTCTCATCTATGAATACATGCAGAATAAAAGCCTTGATTGTTTTGTTTTTGGTACTGCCTATATTTGTCAAAACCCTTTGCGCATTTGAGTTCAATAAACTAAAGGGTAGTGTGTGTCAGTGTCCTAACATAAAGTTTATGTGCAGATCAAAATCAAAGGACTCTTTTGACATGGCCTAAGCGGTTTGACATCATCATGGGAATATCCAGAGGGCTGCTTTATCTCCATCATGATTCCAGACTAAAGATTATCCATCGTGATCTCAAAACAAGCAACGTTTTGTTAGACGGAAATTTAAATCCAAAAATTTCAGACTTCGGCATAGCAAGAACTTTTGGAGAGGATCAGCCTTTTGCTAGAACAACGAGAGTTTTTGGGACGTAGTAAGCTTTTCCTTTCGTTTTACTTCATGTTTCAACTAAAGAGAACTTTGGAAATTTTGAATGAGGCCTTTTGACCAATATTCTTATGCAGTGGCTATATGGCTCCAGAATATGTATTTGGTGGGAAATATTCTGTAAAGTCCGATATCTTCAGCATGGGAGTGGTATTGCTGGAGATAGTTAGTGGGAAAAAGAATAGGGGATTTGAATGCAGCAGCGATCATTTTCACAACCTCTTGGGACATGTATCTTTTCACTACTAAAACTTTTGCATGATTTCTTTGATAAAAATCAATAGTCAAGTGACAAATTGTTGTTCAGTTCATTATTAAATGAGTGTAATAACTCAAAACTTGTGTTTTGGCAACTGCGACAGGCATGGCTGCTATGGAAAGAAAACAGGACTCTAGAGCTAATGGATGAGTGTTTGATGGACACATTTGTGGAGTCTGAAGTGAAAAGATGCATCCATATGGGATTATTATGCGTTCAGAAATTCGCGGACGATAGACCAGTCATGTCATCTGTGCTTTTCATGTTAGGAAATAATGGAGCTACTCTGCCTGATCCCAAAGAGCCTGGTTTTTTTGTTGGTAAAGATTCAATTCCTGAAAGAAGTATCACATCACCAAGTCCGATATTCGAGAGAAACACCATCACAATAACTGATTTGGAGGGCAGGTAAAGAGGTGGCTAGTATCACAAGTTAAGTGGAATTGAGGTTAATGATGTCAATTGCTTATGGAGTTGTTGGCTTAATAGAAATTACAACACATAAATAAATAAAGTAACTATATGAAGCTTAATTTGGTGAAACTGTTGATAAATCAGGTACTCTGATTTCTGGGCACCAGCAAAGAATGTAAAATGATTATAAATTAATGGAAACATATAAGATTATCATGAACTTCCACGGAAAGAAGGTAAACAGGATTAGAAATTGGACAAGATCGATTTCCTTGTCCTTAAGAATTTTACTCCAGCTTCGTCGTGGAACCGAGTGCTCTGGCATGCTGCCACTGAAACCGTTATGACAGGAGTAAACACAGATCTTTAAATGTATGCATGCTTCCCTCGAAGTTATTGCTGGAGAAGTCGAAGGTGGTGAAAATACGCAGCACTTTGGTGAGTTCCACGTTGGCTCCTTCACTGTTAATGTCATAGAATCATATATCCCCTGGTTTCGCATATGTAAACCATTTTTTGAAACATGTTGAAGGATAAATCAATTATTTGCAAGTTACTAAATGACTTGTTTGAGACAGGTGGTCCAACGGAGCTATGGAAACTGTTGGATTTCACAATGGTGTTCCAAAATTGTCAGCATACTAAAAAAGAATGAAACATTTATGAGTGTGTCAGACACAAACTCAAGTTCACATGAACTCCTATCACAGATATGTATAATTACTATCATTATTAAGCAAATATATATCAGTATCACTGTTGTAAAAGCATGCTTCATTTTATGATAACTATAAGAGCGATATTTGATGAAATCGAGTTCACGTGAACTCTGACTCACAAATTTTCTTCAATATGTATTTGTGTGCATAATCGCAAAAATATTCACATATTTCCCAATGTCATTAATGTATATAAAAAGTGTGTCCTTACTAATGTGGTCTATAGTGGAGGGAAAGTGTGGAATATTTAATCAAAATTAGCTTCATTATCCCTGCATCATCATGATAAGATAGTGTTTACATAGGTAATTAAGCCTAAAAGTATCTGGTTACATGACCGTTCAAATTGAAACTATACTTCACAGAACTAGATCAAATAGGTTATGATAGGTCTTCTACATAAATAATTGGCAGGTCAATGGGAAACAATGCTAAAACAACAACAGTTGAAAGACTCATGACATACATCGCTACAACGAAAAAAGGGGGGAAAGTTCACTCAGTAGAGAAAGCAATAACATCTTCTCCTTACAATGTATGGCGGTTGTGGATTTCGACATGAATTCCGGCATCAAGCTTCGATTCCAATGGTGGGTGTGAACGGCAAGACTTTGAACTCAGGCATGGAGGTGTGCGGCTTCGTTGGATTTTCGATCTTGGCGAAAGATGAAGACGATGACAGTATTTTGCTCGAATTCCAGCAAGAGGTGGACAATTTTCGAAAAATTTCGATAATGAATATACTAAAATACTGATTCATATTCAAAAGTACCGTAAAATATATTAAAGTATTGATTCATACTAAAAAGTACTAATACATATTCAAAAGTACAAAAAGCAGTTAATACATACAAACACTAGAGGTGAATAAACAACACAGACTAGATTCTGTTAAGGGACAATTTCAAAAATGTCAAAGAAATGCTCTTTTTGACATGGGCAATTTCTATTTTGAGGAGATGGACATAATAGATATTGCCCACATGAAAATGGACAATTTTGTGTATTTTCACTTCTGTTAAAGGCAAAATGCTTAGTGCTTTTCTAATTAAAAATTATATAGGTATCAAACATGCATCTATAAAGGTTATTACACAAATATTGAGTTTCTGAGAAGCACTTACAATCATCTAGTTGTGAAACTGGCAATCGAAGATAGATGTTTTGCTTACTATCTGCCCCAGGTTGGTATCTGGTATCAATGAGATGCCCAAACCATATGACGCAGCCACTGCCTCCATTGGTTATGTATGGGTTAGCATATGCGGTGCAACTACAGTTTTTTATGCACTCGGCTTTGCATTCATCCAGGCTCATGCTAATATTTAACCAAAACTCAAACATATCCAGATACTTCACCCCTCTAACAACTTGAAAACCATCTCCACTCTTGCAATTCAATGGAGTGATTCTTTTACACCCACTAGACCAATCTTGAAGGTCCCACTCTTTTTTGAATTTAGGGGTGAATCCCTTGAGACACTGGCATAGAGTTGGCTTGTCAATGCTGCAAATACCATTAGGACCACATGCACCATAAGTCTGATGGAGCTGCAAACACAGGATTCCACTTGTCTTTTCTTGCATTCGTGGTATAGCTGTAGACGATACCGGATGGATCTAGCGTTGCTCTTTTCATAATTGATCTCATGTCATGAGGATCTATTGACATGGATAACAACCGCACTCCTCTGAAAACCAGCTCTGGATTGGGAAATCGTGGATATCCACTGAAGTAAAGCCCATTCCACTTTCCCAATCCGAAAGTTTTCATCTTCCCGCTGTAAAACACCAAATCCATGATGTCAAATACTTCACCACCCCAGAACCAACTTCATTCCTGGTAATAAGGTGTCAGTTGGGTAATCAAAACTCTGCCATATATATTCTTCTTCCATGTTTTGGTTGAGAAGAACAAGGTTCCCAGAATCCAGGAGCTGTACAATTGGATTTGATGCCAGCCCTGATGATGGACTTGCCGACCACGTCTGCTTATCACAAGAGTTTCCATTTACTGAAATAGAAAACGCAACCCCATGGGAGTCAGAGATGATATCGTTTGTGTTTGCAACCCAAACCACAACATCTGGTGTGTTTTTGTACCATATCCCCAAGAAACAATTGTTGGACTTGCCAGGGGAGAAAAACCCCATCTCAAAATGCTGGTTTGGAGAAATCAAAGTTTGTCCAATTAAAATCGTTTGGTTCGGTAGGAGAGTGTCGGATGATTTCAGAAATTTAATGGAAAGAAGCAGTGTGCACAGAAATGTAGTGAAAAGGAACTGCGCCATTAATTCCAAATCAGATTCTAATTGGCACTCACTTAGGGAGTGCTTGGTATGAAAATTCTTCAATAGTAATGGGAGTGAGCACAAATGTATAGTAATTATAGTATTTAATGAGAACAAATGAGATATACAACATTGATTTTCCTCCTAAATAAGGTAATCATTACCCTTATTTGATTATTCTCATCTCATTTTATAATCATCCTCCTCAATCAATCCCACATACCACAAAATCATCCTCCTCAATCAATCCCACATACCAGATATACAATAATTTTATTTTTTGTCAACTTATTCCCAGTGATGCAAATGGCGGCCGCCTAGGCGCTTGGCGGCACCCGGCCGCCGACGCCTAGGCCTTGGCGATAAAAAATGGCGGACGGCAGATTTGGCGCTGCCTAGGCGGCCTCGGCGGTGACATGATTATGGCGGGTTCGGCGGGTTTGGCGGATTTTTGGATTTTTTTTAAGGTTATGTTTATGACTTTATTTTTAGAAGCCTGAAGGAGGCCTACTTTTGACGGATTTTTAAAATTTAAAGTCTATATTTAATATTTATTAAATAAACTAATAACTAAACTAATCTAAACTAAAGTAATACTTATAGTCTTATACTAATAACTATTAACTAATATTAAATTATTAATTATGTTTTATTTTAAGTTTACTATTTATTGTGAAATGTATATTTTTATTAGAAAATATTAATATTAGTAGATTTTTTAAAAAAATAATTAGAAATATATTAAAAAACTTTGGCGCCGCCTAGGTGGCCTTGGTGCTTGAATGTGGTCGGCCGACCGCCGACCGCCGAGCGCCATTTACACCCTTGCTTATTCCAATATTAGAGCAAAACACTAATAATGTAATCACCATTAACACAAACTCTCATTCAACATATGTAAGAGAAGAAAAAAAATGAAATTTTCATTCCCATTACCATTGAAGAATTTTAAACAAATGCCCCTCTTGCCTATTGTTGATCCTATACTTAAACTGAAACCAATACATTGCGGAAGATGAAATAGTTTCTATTAAAGTTGTTGAGTACTGGAGTCATTTAAAGAACCACAAAGTAAATGAAGAGACTTTTACTCACCAGATGAAGACTTTGAAACCTGGTTTTCGCCCCATCTGGAAGATAGCGGGTTGAATATTCATTTCAACACATTGTTGTTTTGTTAATTTTTAATCTGTAATTTTTCACAAATGTTTATATACAATATTGCATCTAATCCGACACATGTAATTATATACCAAAATAAAAATTCGCGAAAATTTTGATTATCGGGATACATGATAAAATTATACGTACTCATGATGTAAAAAAGTAAATAACTATAAATATCAAACATATATTAACTTTAAAATTAGAATTTTAATTCTTTGAATTTTTATCCTGCTCTATTTATCACGGTAGTATCCAAGACTTCTCAATCCAAGAAACAGAACAAAAAATAGAATAATGAATATTCAACCCGCTAACTTGTGGATGAGGCTAAACCAGGTTTCAAAGTCTCTTCTTTTACTTTTGAGGTTCATAAATCATTAATTAGTGCTCCACTCAAGCACTATGATTATTCATTTCATATCTATTGTATTGAATTCTATATAATCAATCACTTGGAACAACAGAAGACACTATTTGCCATTTATATCTGATATGGAAATGCAGGAGTTCCTTTTCCTTCTCGACTAAATTTTCAAAAGAGTAGGTATTGTGTGAAAATAGTTCATGATAAGGTTATCATGAAATTGTCTCAATGTATTAAATATTTGGTTAAGTATATCAAAATATTCATCAGGTGTATTAAAAGTTGAAGTCAATATATAAATTTTATTGACATTAACTTTTGATACACCTGATGAGATTTTTGATATACCTGGTTAAATGTTTGATACTTTAAAACTTGTTTAAGTTTATCATAAACCATTTTCATACTATTACTTTGTCTTTCCAAAATTTTCCTTTGCATCAGATACACTCCGACCGAACCAAACGATTTCAACTTCCCAAACTTTGATTTCTCCTAACCAACACTTTGAGATGGGAAAGACTCAAAATACTTTTTTTATGGTGTTATGATTTAAAACGCAATTATGGAGATATTGATAAAAACAAATAACGAAAATAACACCAATTTATTGATCCAGTTACGACCCGAAGATTTACTAATATTTTCAGTGATAGGGTATAATAAATCATGTAGATATTTATAAGAAACCCGAGCCAAAACTCTAAAGCTCATTCAGTCCAAATCTGCCTTACTAAAAGGCCTGAGAAACTGGGACGTGAATTAGTCGATTAGACTTCATAACCCAACATACAGTACATAAACAGCCGATATAATGAAAAAAGTTCTTAAAATACGTTTTTAACTTTATAAATATAACATCAAAAAATATTTATAAAAGATATTATTTTTATTTTAAAATATAATATTTTTTTTGTTAATATTTAGTAAATATTATACGACGTTTCTGACAGTGATGCCACTTAATTGTTACTAAAAAAATTATTTTATATTTTAAATTACAAGATTGAAAAAGTTGACATATATACTAAATCACAAAGAAACCCCCTCCCCCAAACACTCCCCCAGCGTGTATTAGTTAAAGAGAAGTACTTGTCAAATGAAGAAAAGCATTTCAAAGAATACTGGAAGAAAAAAAATCATCCCTTTCACTAATCCAATTTAACGCCAGTTTGTCATATTTCTGATTAAGAAAAGTATGTATGTACACATTTCCTATGCTGTTAAATCACCAACAAACTATATCTAAGCTTCATATTCATATTTCTGATGTAAAAAATGGCGCAGTTCCTTTACACTATATTTCTTTGCACACTGTTTCAGAAATTAACATTAGCTGTAGATACACTCTTACCGAACCAAACGATTGCAGTTGGCCAAACTTTAGTTTCTCAAAATCAACTTTTTGAGCTGGGCTTTTTCACGCCGGGAAAATCCAGGCATCATTTCTTGGGAATATGGTACAAAAACACACCAGATGTTGTTGTCTGGGTTGCTAATAGAAACAATCCCATCACTCACTCCGATGGAGTAACTTTTGCAATCTCAGGAAGAGGAACACTTGCCATCAGCAGAGGCGGAGCCATTATCTGGTCCGCAAGTTCATCAGGGGAGATATCAAATCCTGTTCTGCACCTTCTGGACACTGGAAATCTGGTCCTTGTGAACGAGACAGTGGAAAAAGATTCATCAGAGAGCTACACGTGGCAGAGCTTTGATCATCCAACGGACACCAGGTTGCCAGGAATGAAGTTGGTAGACGGCAAAGAGGTCAACCTGACTTCGTGGAGAAGTTGGGATGATCCTTCGCCTGGAGATTTTGTTCTCAAGATTGAAAACCAGGGGTTGCCGGAGCTGGTGATCCTCAGAGGGGAAAAGAAAATAACTCGAACTGGGAAGTGGAATGGGAAGTACTTTTGGGGATCCCCTGCATTTCCCAATCTCATTTACAAGCCTAATCTTGTCTTCAGGGAAGGCAGGATGCTATCAATCGAGGACTCGTATGGTAGCCACATCATCGGTAGAGATACACTAGAACCTTCTGGATTGTTCCAGCGCTACACATTGAGTAGCAGAAAGGACAAGTGGAATCTTGCCTTCACAACTATCAAGGAAGCATGCGACGAATATGGTCTTTGTGGTCCTAATGGTATATGCAAAATTTACAAGCCAATCCGATGTGAGTGTTTACACGGATTTGCTCCTAAGTTTAAGAAAGACTGGGATTTTCATGATTGGTCCGGTGGGTGCACCAGAATTGCACCATTGAGTTTCCGAGGTGGAGATGGTTTTCGACCAAGAAAAGGGGTAAGATACCCGGATATGTTGAAGTTTTGGTTAAATGATAGCATGAGCCATGATGAATGTCGAGCGGAGTGCTTAAGGAGCTGGAACTGCACCGCGTATGCTAATCCTTACATAACTGATGGAGGTAGTGGTTGTGTGATGTGGTTTGAAGATATCAGAGAAGTTCCTACAGCAGATGCCAACCAGAACATCTATATTTGCGTAGCAGCCTCAGAACTAGCTAATTGTAAGTGATTTATAATTATTGTTCTGTTTGAGCTGCATGAGTCGTTTATGTGCTTACAAATGATACTTATTACTGATCAAAGTGATAGAAGACTGAATGTGAAGTATGAACATGAGTGAAACAAATTAATTTAGTAGAAATGTTAATGTGACTTATGGATGTATGTATGCAGATAAAATAAGTAGATGAAATATTAGTGTTATGGGTGCAAAGAAAGTGAAATAAACTCAGATGAGCAAGTACTGCTGATTAACTTAACATTATACTATCAGCTGAGGAAGTCAGCTGATAGGTCTGCTGATGGTTAGTCATCTGATAAGGTCAGCTGAGATCGTTTGAGAAGTCTACTGAAAGTCATCTGGGATATCAGCGGAGTCAGCTGAGGAGGTCAGCTGATGGTAGTCAGTTGAGGTGGTCAGCTGATGGTGGTCAGGATGATCAGTCAGGATGATTGATCAGGTCAGCTGGTCAGGTCAGGATGAAGGTCTACTGATTATATCAGCTGAGTACTTAGACTCAGCTGAGGACATATCACATCAGCAGACAAGACAAGGAAGGAGCATACTGACTCCAAATTCAGGAATTAACTCAGGATCAATTACGAAGCGGTTTAAACTTCCAAGCTGGACAACGGACGATCAGTTTAACAAAATTAAAACTGAAAATTGTTGGGCTCTGACAGTTATTCATTTTCGGTTGCAACTGTAGCAGTTTTCTTGTTAGGAGGTTACGATCACTAGCATTAATTAGAATTTTCATTCTCCTATATATATACGTATAGAGAGATAGAGAAGAAGAGAATCATCACTTAGAGAGATATCCTAAACACTTGTAATTTGTATCTTCTTTATCAATTAGTGAGAGAGGTGCCCTCATCCGTGGATGTAGATCATTTCTGATCGAACCACGTAAATCTTGGTGTTCTTCAATTTCTTTATTCCAATTGATTTCAAACAATCATTGTTAACTCAACAATTGGCGCCGTCTGTGGGAAGAAGGAAGATTAATGGTGAAATCAACTGCTATGGCTTCTACGAAGATGGAGTTTGAGAAATTCACAGGGGCAAATGATTTTGGTTTGTGGAAGGTGAAGATGAAAGCTCTCCTCACACACCATGGATTATCAAATGCTCTGAAACCAGCGAATCAGTAGCCATCATCATCCGCATCAGAACCTGCAAAGAAGCAGGAGATTCTGGACAAGGCTCATAGCACAATCATTTTGTGTTTGGGAGACAAACCTCTGAGGGAGGTGTATAAGGAGAAGACTGTCATTGATGTGTGGAATAAGTTGGAACAAGTATATCAAACGAAGTCGGTTACCAATAAGTTGTTCATGAAGCAGAGGCTTCATTCCTTCAAGATGACTGAGGATAGAGATCTTGTTGAACAACTTGAAGAATTCAATAAAGCAGTGGATGATTTGGAGAATCTTGAGGTCAAGATTGAAGATGAGGATAAAGCCCTGATGTTACTGAATTCTCTACCAAAATCCTTAGAGAACTTCAAGGATGCTTTGTTATTTGGAAGACAAGAAAAAATGTCACCTGATGATATTCAGAATGCACTGAAAACTAAGGCGCTTCAAATGCAATCTGAAAGGAAGAACACAAATCAAGGTGAAGGGCTGAATATCAAATTCAAGAAAGGGAAGAAACAGTTCCAAGGAAAGAAGAAGAAGAATGGTAAAGGCCCTGAATCTGGTAAATTTGTGGAAAAAAGAAAGTGTTTCTCTTGTCAGAAGGTGGGACATCTCAAGAAGAATTATCCTGACAAATCCAGGAAGCAAGAAAAGGATCAGAAGGCTGATGTCACAATTGCTGCTCAGGAAGGATATGATAGTGCTGAGGTCTTGGCTGTTACTGATGTCAAGCTGAGTGAAGATTGGGTGTTGGATTCTGGGTGCTCATTTCATATGTGTCCCAATGAAAATTTATTCAGGGATCTTAAGAAATTTGATGGTGGATCAGTTCTCTTGGGGAATGATCAGATGTGCAAGGTCAGAGGCTCTGGCTCAATAAAGTTGAGGCTGCATGATGGTGCTGAGAGGATACTACAAGATGTCAAGTTTGTACCTGAGCTGAAGAGAAATCTTATTTCTCTTGGATCACTTAATGTTTTGGGATATGAATTCAATACAAGGAATGGATTCATATTGATAACCAAGGATAACAACATTGTGATGAAGGGCAAGAAGGTAAATGACTTGTACATTCTGATGGGTAACTCAGCTGCCGGATCAGTGAATGCAGTTATGGGCAGTTCTGATGCTATCTTGTGGCACAAGAGGTTAGGGCACATTGGTGAAAGAGGACTGAATGAACTCTCCAAGCATAAGGCATTTGGGGATTCAGGAACAATCAAATTGGATTTCTGTGATCACTGTGTGTTGGGAAAATCCAAGAAACACTCTTATGCAAAGGGGAAACATCATACTGATGCTCCTCTGGACTATGTACACTCTGACATCTGGGGGCCTTCAAGAACTGAAACTCATGGAGGTGGAAGGTACTTCATGACTATCATTGATGATTTCAGCAGGAAGGTGTGGGTGATCATCCTGAAGCAGAAGAGTGAATCTTTTGGAAAGTTCAGGGAATGGCTACTTGAATAAGAAAACAAAAGGAGCAGATCCTTAAAGCATCTCAGGACTGACAATGGACTTGAGTATGTGTCATAAGAGTTTGAAAATTTCTGCAAGGAAAGGGGTATAACAAGGCACAAGACTGTTCCAGCAAACCCTCAACAAAATGGGCTTGCTGAGAGGATGAACATGACTATTTTGGAGAAGGTCAGATGCATGCTATCAGATGCTAAACTACCTAAAGTGTTCTGGGGAGAGGCAGTTAATACTGCTTGTTATTTGATAAACAAATCACCCTCATCTGCCATTGACTTCAAAACCCCAGATGAGCTTTGGTATGGTAGGAGGTCAGATTATAATAATCTGAAGGTGTTTGGTTGCTTAGCCTTTGCACACATAAGGCAAGATAAGTTGGAACCAAGGGCTCTGAGGTGCATCTTCCTGGGATATCCAAAAGGTGTCAAAGGTTATAAATTGTGGTGCCTTGAATCAGGACACAAGAAGTGTATTATCAGCAGAGATGTGACTTTCAATGAGAAAGCCATGGGATATGGTACATCTGAAAATACTCAGGATGCTGAGGATAACCCCATAATCAGACATACACCAGTTCAGGTGGAGCATACAACCAGGATTCAGAATGAAGATCAGGCTCAGGAAAACTCTGATATCAGGAATCCACAAGAAGATCAGCTGAGTGCATCAGCAGACAGTGATTCTGAAGATCAAACTGAAAATTCAGATGAGGAAGGTCAAGATTTGAGAAACTACAGTCTGGCTAGAGATAGACATAGGAGAAGCATTCATCCACCAATCAGGTTTGGGCAGGCTGACATGATCTCATATGCCTTATCAGTAGCAGAAGAAGTAGAGTATCAGGAACCTCAGACTTATATGGATGCAGTGACAAGGAAGGATAAAGATCAGTGGGTTTCAGCTATGAAAGAGGAGTTAAATTCACTTGAAAAGAACCACACATAGGTTCTTGTGATTAGAACAAAAGGGCAGAAGGTTGTCAGCTCAAGATGGATATTCAAGAAAAAATCTGAAATTGGGTCAGATGGACAGGAGCTGATCAGTTATAAGGCAAGGTTAGTTGCAAGGGAATTTACTCAGAGGGAAGGAATAGACTTCAATGAAGTGTTCTCACCAGTTGTGAAGCACTGCTCAATAAGGATCTTATTGTCTAAGGTGAATCAGGATGGACTGGAGTTACAACAGCTGGATGTCAAAACTGCATTTCTACATGGAGAGCTTGAAGAAACCATATATATGCAACAACCTGAAGGGTTCATACTATCAGAAAATGAAGGAAAAGTATGTTTGCTGAAGAAGTCTTTGTATGAACTTAAGCAAAGCCCAAGACAGTGGTATAAAAGGTTTGATAGCTTCATGGTGTCTATAGGCTTCAGCAGATGCAAGTATGATAGTTGTGTGTACTTGGAAAAGCAAGGCTCTGAGGTACTGACATATCTATTACTTTATGTGGATGATATGTTAATTGCTAGCAAAAGTTTTGGAAGAATTCAGAAACTGAAGGATAAGCTCAGTTCAACTTTTGACATGAAAGACCTTGGAAGTGCTAAGAGAATTTTGGGTATGGATATTATCAGGAACAAGTCAGCTGGAAGGATGTTCTTGACTCAGCAGGACTACATACTGAAAATCTTGAGAAGATCAATATGCATGAGTCAAGATCAGTCTCTACTCCTCTTGCACAACACTTCAAACTTACAGCTGATCAATGTCCCAAGAGTGAACAAGATAAGTCTCAGATGAACAAGATACCTTATTCAAATGGAGTTGGAAGCATAATGTATACCATGGTTTGCAGCAGACCTGACATTGCTCATGCAGTGAGCTTGGTCAGCAGGTTTATGGCTAATCCTAGAAATGCACATTGGGAAGCTTTCAAGTGGATAATGAGATATTTGAAAGGTTCAGCACATTTGGGATTACTATTTGAAAGGACTCAGGAGGACAAGCAACCTCTACAAGGTTTTGTAGATTCTGACTATGCTGGAAGCATAGATACTAGAAAGTCTCTGACTGGATATGTGTTTACACTATATGGCACATCCATCAGTTGGAGGGCTGCATTACAGTCAGTGGTTACACTATCAACCACTAAAGTTGAGTACATCGCAGTGACAGAAGCAGTAAAGGAGGCTATGTGGCTGAAGGGCATTATCAGGGAATTTGGAATCAGGCAAGATGAAGTTATTGTGCAATGTGATAATCAGAGTGCCATTCACTTAGTCAAGCATCAGGTCTTTCATGAAAGATCTAAACATATTGATGTGAGGCTTCACTTTGTGAGGGATGTGGTGGAAAAGAAGGTGATCACAATACAAAAAGTATCTACTGATGACAATGCTGCTGAATGACACGTGTTTTACAAACACTTACTTCTCAAGTATAAGAAGTTCGTGTAGTAAGGTAAGTGCCCGGTTAAATTATCAATCAACGGGATTAGTGGAAAGTGTAGCCCTAGAACTATGTGTCGGCGCTTGATTGTAGTATAAACGATCTTGTTTCCCAATTAAACTAAATGCAAAAATTAAACTAGCAATAATTAACTAGAACAAGAAATTAAACTAGAACTATGAAATTCACTAAGTAAGACACGAGAAATAGCAAACAAGTAAACAATTCAATGAAGATAACAAATACGAGAAAAACATGTTCGGGTGTTCTTCATTACGGGGTAATCAACTAATGGTTCGACAAGTTCGTTTATCCCTTTTGTTGGTCAAAGATAGGAGCAATCACGAAAAATAAACACATTAAACC